>JAOTQR010078902.1:0-42875 GCA_025774065.1 Solanum ossicruentum
CCCATGGGCCGGCTTTGCTTAGTTTGGAGACATAAGGAGCTGGGCTTGGGATATGTTGGCATCATGACGTATGGGTGACTGGCCCCTTCGCCCCGGCTCACGTGAGTACTTGGCCCTTTCGCCTCGGCTCACTTATATAACGGGCATGATGACCTTTACACATTATGATACGTTAGTGCATGGCACCGTCGCCTCGGCTCACCTATCCTATGACGTGGGTGCGTGGCCCCTTCGCCTCGGCTCACCTACCCTATGACGTGAGCGCGTCGCACCGTCGCCTCAGCTCACCTATACTACAGTTGGGACTTGTGTTGGAGATCTCGGGGATTTGAATCTTCTGGTGTTAGGCTGTGGTATGACGCAAGTTTGGAGTTTGCCATCGTTTCCGTTCGATATGCATTATTTTGATATTTTAAATAAAGATTTATTTTGATGTTGCATATAGTTTGACTCACATATTTTTATTCGGATTATTACTCTCAAGTATATCTTGTACTTTCCGCTTTACATATTTGGTACATATTTCGTACTGACCCCCTTCCTTCGGGGGAGGGGGGAGCTGCGTTCATGCCCGCAGGTACTGACGTACAGGTTAGGGAGCTACCTTCTTAGGATCTCTGTCTACCGTTGAAGTGCTCCCTTTGCCTCAGGAGCAGACTTTTGGTATGTGCATGTACCCTTATTTTCTGTATTTTGCATTTATGTGTATTCGAGGGTATGACAGGGCCCTGTCCCATCCTATGATTCATTTTAGTTCATATGTATAGAGGTCTATGGATACATATAGGTGTGGGATATTGCATGTGATATGATTACGTATGTATGGTGCTTTTGTTGGGCGGTTCTACCGCAGCGGTGACCTGGTCGGCCCGCATATATATGTACATATGTGTATAAATGTTTGTGATATGCTGGGATTGCTATTTGCAGGTGTGGTTATTCAGTAAAACAGAGGAAACTCTACCGAAATTTCGATAAATTCCTTAGCTAATATAGTTAGAAATCCGGTTTGGTGTTGTTTGGGTGCCCAATCGGCACTAATCACGACCCCTAGGTTGGGTCGTGACACCACCTCTACTTTCTCTTGAATAGTCTCATTCCTAATCTTATAACTCTTGGTATGTCCAAACATCCATCTTACATCCTCATCTCTGAGATCCGCATCTTTTAAACATGTAAGTTTTTAATTGACCAGTAATTCACCCTATATAGCAGAGACGGTCAAACCACCATTCTGTAAAACTTGCCTTTAAGTTTAGGTGGTATCTTTTTATCACACAATACTCTAGAGGTAAGCCTCCATTCATCCATCATACCCTAATGGGTTGTGTGACATCATCATCGGTATCACCAGTACTCTGGATGATGGACCAAAGATACTTAAAATTTTCTTTCTTTGGAATAGGTTGAGTGGAAAGTGTCACTTCAATGTCTGCTTCATCTCGTGCAACACTAAAATTATGATGATATATGCCATCATATACTCTGATGGTATCAAACAATAATTAAATAGTCTTTTCACTCAATCTGTGCTTGTTCCTCTTTGATGCCATCAGAGTCTGTATACTTTAATGGTATCAAGGAGTAAATAAGTAATGTTTTCACTGAACCAACTGCTTCTTTATTCTTGGTACCATTAAAAAATCATACATACACACTCTAATAATATCAAATCATAATTGAACAGTCTTTTCATAAAAGCACTACATGTTCTTCCGAGATGCACATCATAGTTTATGTGCTCTAATGATATCAAAAAATAATTGAGTAGTATTTTCACTAAAGTAGTGCATCTTCCTCTTTGATACCATCAGAGTATATATATACTTTGATGATATCAAGTAGTTCCACTGAAGCATTGCCGCTCCCTTTTTGATACCATTAGAATACACACACACATATGTACACGCGCATACACTCATGGCATCAAATATGCAAAAATAGTTATAAATAGAGAATATAAAATTAAAAAACAACTTCTTGTAAATAGTTTTCCAGTAATTCCTGTGAAATTATCAAAATACACCTGGAATGTAATTGTGTGAAGAAAGCATCTTTCCAAGCTCCGATGGAAAATTCGAGACCAAATTTGCTGTCAGCGTAAAAAATTGAGTAGAAAAATGACATCGATCTGATTTTAGAGCAATCAGGTCTAAAAATAATTTTTCATAATTCGACGTGAAACAATGAGGATGTGCGCCCAGGGTGTGACGTGCCTGGGGCGCGGACTTACACTTATAATTTTTTTTGAATATTCAACGAGAACTTGAAATCTCGGAAATTCACGAAAATATACATGTCCGCGCCCCTGGCACGATGCAGAATTATGTTTACATAATGTAAATTTTTAACTCTTTTCTAGGAAGGGCCTTTTGGCCATTCTCCACCCAATCCTAAGTCACAAAACGTGTTTTAAGTCCTTTTATTCATACGAAGGGTTCCAAAACCCATTATCTTCTAGTTCTAAGTGCGTAACTTCTGAGAGAGGAAGAAGAAAGAGCTTGAAGGTTCCAAAGTTTGGGTCCAATTCCTTGAAGAGGCTTAGTAATTCTTCATTTCAGTATGTAAAGGCTACCCTGAACATAGGAATGTTCTCCCATGTGCACCCTCTGATTGTAGAGAGTCGATAGTTGAAGGTGAAAGGTTTTGTTTGTATAATTTCTGAATGTTTTACTGAAAAATACTTTTATACTACATATATTTTCT
This sequence comes from Solanum ossicruentum, assembly GCA_025774065.1. Classification (NCBI taxonomy): domain Eukaryota; kingdom Viridiplantae; phylum Streptophyta; class Magnoliopsida; order Solanales; family Solanaceae; genus Solanum; species Solanum ossicruentum. The sequence goes on from JAOTQR010078902.1 coordinate 2,707, forward strand.
TGAATTGATGATAATCATAACCTGAATAAATTGTTTATGTGAATTAGTTTTATGATTTCATAAAGCCTGCATGATTTCTTTAATAATGACTTCAACAATGAACTTAGGGTTGATGTCTATATCCTTGGCCCTATGAGTAAGTTTTGCTTGTGTAGTCTAGGTCCCGAGTTGAATGTGTTGATGATTGATGTTGATGAGGCTAATATTCCTTAGAGTCTTAAAGAGGTTGAATCTAATTTTAAAAGGAATACCCTTAATTCTTTGAATTGATGGATGATGAGATGAATTAATATTCCCTGTCCAAAAGGGGCTAAATGATGAAAAATCTTGATGTTGATGTTTATGAGCATATTGAGTCCTAGGATAAGTATCGAGCTAATGGATAAGAGTGAGTCCCACTCGCACTCATAACTATGTGGCCAGCGTAGGGGAGGATTGGATAGTGAGAACGAATGTTTTCTTAGTCCCAAAAGAGGACTTGATGTTATATTTATTCTGGATCCAATCCAATGATGCACACCCTTTATCCCGGCAAGGTACTAGGTGGATGTGGCAATGACATCGGGTTGTTATATCATCACTAGCTCATAGGTGATGGTTATATGTCATGCCCCAAAGTCTCGTTAGGGAGGACTGGCACCCGTTGCCGATAAGGCCCGGGAGAACCAACCTGTAACTATGCATTTTCTGTACATATTATAAGGGATTTCTACCTTTGACATGCCTTAGAGCAGATAAGCAGTGATAACAAGCCAAAAAGAAATGCAAATGACTAGGCCGTTGGAGCCCCAGTGTCTATAGTACGAGACATGACTTCACTTTGCTGTACATAATCTATAAAGCCTCTAAGTAAAGAGAAACATCTGATAAAGGTCGGGAAAGGCCCCGCCTCAACAAACTATGCAATAAAAACATGTAATCTTTAGACATATACAAGCCCCGAAACAACTGAATATCATGTACTCCTACTGGGGAGAGCTACTAGCACCTATACCTGCAGCATGAATGCAGGTCCCCCGTGAGGGACGTCAGTACGAGATAATGTACTGAGTATGTAAGACAGGATATACTGTATAATAAGTAATAACTCAAATGAAACCATGCATCTGTGGAAGATCAGAGACCACCCTTAGTTATACTGTGGAATCATGTACTTTATGTTCTTTGTATCACTTTACCTTTATTGTAAGATCTGTACTGTAAAATATGTGCACAACTATAAACATGTGACCAACTGATCAGTGGTAAACTGTATCGGGATCATCCCTGGCTAGGTTCTTCCTTAACCCCTCGGGCTACCACCCATGATAGGATCGTCCCTAGCTAGGTGATTCTTCCACCCCTCGGGCTACCACCCATCAATAAACAATGTACTGTATCTTTTAATTAATTGTATCAGGATTGTCCCTGGCTAGGTTATTCCTTAACCCCTCAGGCTACCACCCGTGATAGGATCGTCCCTGGCTAGGTGATTCTTCCACCCCTTGGGCTACCAACTGTATACTTTATCTTTCAATTACTTTTGAGATGGTTCTTTTGGTGGCCATAACATTGGAGCTTTAGGACTGTATATGTAGAATATGACATGTAGATAATCATATAAGACAATATGACAAATAAAAGAGTACATTGGGTAAACTATGAAATGCATATGAAATGGAACAACTTATGAACTTTATTTCATAACAAAAACTCATGTAACTTGGTGTTCAAGCATGTATGCAATTGTAAAGGTGACTATGTATAGAATTATATGAACATGTACAGTGGAGACATGGTTATAGTTGTGATGGGGTTGGTAAGTTCCTTTCTATACCAAGCAGAGATCTATGTTTCATGCCAAGTGATACGAAATCAAATAACCTTACATACCTCGTTGTCAAACCTCTTTACTATCCCAAAACAACCTTCTCTTCCTTCAAATACTTATCTACAACATAATAGAGGATAAAACTAGCATTAGAAGCCAATGGATACATCTTGGCATGTCAATCACATAATAAAACAATACATGGGCAGCAAGCAGGTTTTCATAACCCGGGCATATTCCTTTAACCTTTTCGCTCCTTAATCGTGTTTTCTACTACACATTAGCATGTACACATCATGTACAACCTATTTTCATGCCACAACATCCTTACAACAGCCCATAAAGCACAACACATCACAATTCCACACAATCTGAAAACGGACAACATAACGTTACTTTCCTTCGCTATCTTTCGACGCAGATAACTCCAAACCTATTCCAACTTTAACCAAAATGTTCTAGCAACATTGAAACATATAAACAGACTTAAACCATTACTATAACATCACTTAATAAGTCATGAAGGATGTGAACTAACTGCTTTACATGCAACAACTTGCAAAATTCCAATCAGCATAACGCTTAAGATAACTCGGTAAAACGCGCTTGTTAAATAAAACCAAAACCAGGGAAGCAACCTTAGGGTGATGTTTATAAATCAACCCATGTTTATAACACCAAGTTCTCTTCATAATATAACTTAAAAACCATAGAGAAACTATCAAAACAAAAAGGAAAAGGTGCAGCAACTTTCTGCACAGAATCTGTCCAACAATTTTCAGCAAGTATAACTAGTATCTAGCTCTTGTTTTTTATAAGAAAACCATAGTAAACACATGTATAAACTTACTTACAATTATATTCAAGGTGTAGGGATTGTATAAGAACCCTAGGAAATTTGTTTAGCTGCTTTGCAAGGTGAAGAAACGTTGAGAGAACTTTAGCGACAATTCTGATTTTTCTTTTATGTTCAAGATAAGGTGACTTGTGGGAGCTACTTTAGGCCTTTTTAAAACTGATCCTTGGCCGAATTAGTAAGTTTATTTAATCCTTACATCACCAAGTAGGTGATGCAGCTCCTTGAACATTTCACTTGGGCCTTTTGGAGCTCCAAATACATGGGCCTTTGCTGCCCATTTTTCAGATTTCTTCTTCTCAACTAGTTGGGCCTAATTTGCTAAGAATATTGTATTGTCTTTGGGCCTTTTTAATACCTATCTTGGGTGAAAATATAGTCCATTTAGGACGCTAAAACATGGGTCCAAGTTACACCCTTAACATGGACTTAATTCATAATCGAACTTGGACAATTTTGACGTCGAGTCTCGTCTCCGTTTAGTTAGCGATTTGAGCTAAGCAAGCAGTTGACTCACCTACTAGCTTCTAGGTCCTACAAGCACCTCAATTCTCTCACTTCATTTTAAGGCCGTAATCTCCTTACTTCGACACAAAACATGTATACACTTAACCCTCTTAAGCGCTAGATGCACATATAGCCCATTAATGCAAGATTCGAGCACTTTTAAAAATTAGCGTTAATTTGTCCAACCAATGTCATGTTTCATTCGAATTGTACTAGTAGTGTAAGGTGTGGGGTGTTACTTTATAGGTCCGAGAAACTCCTAGGTAGATTCCGTCTTGATAGTACTCAAATATTGACGTGGTGGTATGAGTCTTAACTGATGTTGGTTGTGATAATATCTACTCTTTATTTTGAGATGAGGTGAGTGTCTGATGAGCAAATGTAGTTCCATGTTATCCTGGTTAAATCATTTACTTTTACTCCATTTTACATACGGTATATTCCACGTACTAATGCCATTTGGCACTGCATCATTTCATAATGCAGATTCAGTAGACAGAGGACTTCAACAGGCGAATCGTTCAGGTTCAAATCTTCTCAAATTCTAGAGAGTGGTGACTCCTCCCCTACATACGGACGATGATTTCTTTCTTTATGCTGTTTTAGTTGTTACTTCTGAGTTGTAGTAGCCATGGCCTATCATGGTACCTTCTTAGATAGTAGATTTAGAAGCTTCATAGACATATAGAATTGATGAGTTGATATTGGTGTTCCTTTCCCTTTTATTTCCTAAACTGAGTTTCATTAATCTTATTTCGTATGATGGACTTAGATGCTTAGTCTTGTAGCCTACTGATAATTACATTGTATTTCTATAATCTCTTCCATTGACTAACTGAATGAATCAATGTGATGAGGCCAGATGGTTTGCTTGAGAACTAGCAATAGCCTCCGAATGCCAGTTACATCTGGGTACCCTCCCAGGGTGTGACAAACTTAGTATCAAAGCACATAGTTCAAGTATCCTAGTGAGTCTATGAAATCGTGTCTAGTAGAGCCTTGTTTATGGGTGTTCACACTTCATAAGAAGGAGGCTATATGACATTAGGAAAAGTTTCTCTTATTTCATATTCTGATTTGTGCGATAGAGTTAAACTCTATGAAAAATTCTCTTTTAATTCATGCATTGTGCATTTACACAAGTGCAATCATGCTTCCAAGAAGAGTTGATGAAGGAAAGGACAAGATAGTGAAAGTGATAACTAATTGAGGCTTATAGTTAAAGTTATGTATCCACTAGGTATGTAATGGGTTGATAATCGATTGCCATAAGTTTGATGAAAGAGTCGTAAGTATCCCATGATTTTCATGATGAGCTATAGAGGAAGAATTATTGTTAGAATACGGTAAAGCGTGCTCAAACTAGAAGGATGTTTATGTTGATGCGTTGTAGTATTCATACTATTGAGGGTGAAATATAGATGTTGAATAGGGAAAAGAGTGCTTTCAGTGTGATAGATCTAAATTAGGCTTATGATTTTTAAGTGAGAGTTCATGAGACTCATCGAGTTATGAGCTTAATTAGATAAGGAGATATGATTAAATAGGTGAGTGGTACTGAGTTATGAGGAAGAGATGTGTTGATTGAATACTCGCTATGAGATTTTAGTGGGCTTATTTTCCCTAAATTTTTACCTAGTAGTTGTAAGTTAGCATTAAAGAGGCATGTGATAGATGTACATGTTAGTGCTAGACCCTAAGCTTGAATTTTAAGGAGTAATGTTAAAGAGGAGATAACATCATGAGAATAGTAGTCTTAGTTGGAGAATTTCGCTAAGAGGCTTGCCATAGTGTATGTTCGAGATGAAGATGCTGATTTTTGAGGAAATGATGCTATGGGCAAGGTATAGTGCCCCTTAGGTAAGACGAGTGAGATGAAGGTTGCTCAATAGATAAGAAAAAGCTTCATATATGTATCTATGATTGTGTAAAAATGTATGAAGCTCTAAGTTATGACTGCTATAGGAATCTAGATAGTATATTTGGGTTGTCGATGTGGGGTAGGATGATGTAGGTAATCTTTGTCGTCACGCATAGCTATGTCGAGTGGGGATTATGGATAAGTTCTCCATAATTGTCTAAGTCTTATACAAATGAGTTTATGGGGAGGGGCACACAAGTTGGGAGTCTGCAAAAAAAGGAGGTTAGAATGTAAGAGTTGTGGGAAGTGGTTATGTACGCCATAAGAATAGCAAATACAGATTGATTCCCATAGAGACAGGAATGAGCTAAGAGTGATATCGTCGAAAAGAGTTTGAGTGGCTAGTTATCTTATGCAGCTATAGCATAACCAAAGAGTTTAAGATATTCTTATGAGTAGTGATTCCCTAACCAAGTAAAGGTATATGCTCATAGCCTAGTAGAGGAAATTGATTCCCAAATTCAGAGAAAGGACCTTGAGAGCTAAAAAGGAGACGAGGAACTAGTAAACCATAGTAGATCTTGAGTCTTCATTGTGATGGGCCGATTAAGATGATATATCAACTCATTTTCATCTCATACGATCTTTACCCTTCAATTAAGGTGATACTTTATGCCCTTCTAGTGTATGATTATCGTGCCTATGGCCTAGTCCCATGCACGTCATGTTGTTTCCCATTCATGCTGAGTTTCAAGGATGAGAAGCGATGAATTTGTTCATTAGTTTTGATCTTACCTCATAGATCTATGAGTTTCTAGTCCTATGCTAAATAAGATATGACCTGAGTTTTATGCTACATATAGTTCTATGAACTCAAAGTGAGTTTTGATAGATGAGAGAGATTGTACTTCATTATGAATGTACTCAGACAAGATTTTTTTGATTGAATCGTGCTAATGATCTCCGTTCCAAACCCCTTGTGTAATCCAACTTTCCAGCCTCGACAAAAGTATTGATGATAGTGGATGAGTTATCGGTGATGGGAGAGAATGAGTGCTCCTGAATTGTGATAATGGAGTTGAGTTTCTATCTTTGAGTTGATATTCCTTTTGAGCCTCTGCGAACTTGAGTATGCAAGTCCTTGATAGTATTCATGCCTAATAATGATGTTGGAGATAATGTTTAAACTCTAGACATTGTGTTCGAAGTCTATTCATTAGAATGAGTGCTCAAATAACTGAGTATTTAAGTTCTTGATGATATTTGTTCTTATTTTACATGGAGAGGAGCAGTTCGAGGTTTCGCCAAAGCGGGAGATAATGAGTTCCTCTAGGTTCAAATAGTGTGCTGATAGTAGTAGACTGAGGATGAGGATAGATGAGAAGGAGTGAGCATATCCTTATTATGTTATTGGTGTTAAACTTGTGTCAAGTAGGGATAGAGATAGGAAGGAGGAGAGAGATAAAACCTTATGATGAGCAGTCGATAGATAAGAGTATGTTGGTGTGACTTTGATTGAGAACTCATTGAATGGTGGAGATAGAAGTGCTAAGTAGGCTTGAAAATTCTAAGGTATAGTTCAAGTGGTTAGAGTGCTAGGCTTGAATTTGTGGTTGTTGTTATGCGAGTATCAATGATAGACTAGTGAAGACTTTGTAATAAGGGTTCGAGAAAGAATAGTGAAGTAGTGAAGAGGACTATTGATTTTTTAATGAAAGCCTCGTGGAAGTTTAGAGTTGAGTATTGAGGATTAGTTTTGTATGCATGGAAGAGGAGGATGTGGTTAAGCAGAGATTTGAATAGGAGCTATAAGCTGTACTTAATGAGGTGCAGTGCCATAAAAGGGAACATAGTTGAGATAAGATGCTAACCTTGAAAACTACTCATAGAGTCTTATGTATCTTGATGGTCCCATTCTCGATTAGAATTGATGATTTTCTACTTGTGTTTGAACAACTGATTTTTGAGGTCCCTAAATAACTCAAGTTGTTTGAGTTTCGATATTCAATTCGTGCCAGCAAGTGAGGATGTCTAAGGTATAAAATGAGAACCTTAGGGGATAGGATATAGGATTGTGGCTAACTTGTGAGGTAGCACAAGGTGACTTTGAGTTAGGCTTGACATTGGTATGAGTATGCAGGGAGACTTAGACCTTAACGAGAGTTATGAGCTACATATGATGATGCCCTCTAATGAGTTGAGTTTTCTACTCTTGAGTTGATGTTCACTCATGAGTTGGAGTATTTGGGTAATTAATTTCTTGTGTGTGTATTCCCGAGTCTGAATAGAGACTATTAAGATCGATGCGGAGTCGAGAGTTTGATTAATTGAGCGAGTATTGTAAGGAGCTTTTGATTGTTATTTATGCCTTGATGTCTATCTCTACTCATCATTTGAGGACGAATGATCCCAAGGAGGATATAATGTAACACCTCATAAAATTATCAAAATACCACTAGAACGTAATCATGCCTACAATGCATCTTCCCAAACTCCGATGGGAAACACAAGACCAGATTTGCGATCATCACGAAAAATTGAGTGAGAAAATGACCTCGACCCGATTTTAGAGAAATTGGGTCAAAAAATAATTGTTCTTAATTTGACCAAAGATAACGAGGATGCACGCCTAGGATGTAACGCACCTGGGTCATGGAATCACACTTATGATATGTTTTTTTTATAATTTTCGATGGGAACTTGAAATCTCAGAAATTCGCAAAAATATACATGTATGCATCCTTCGCGCGATGCGGACATGTGCTGAGCATTTAAAATTTTTAATTCTTTTAAAGAAAGGTCCTTTTGGTCATTCCCACCCTATCCTAAGTCCCAAAATGTGTTTTAAGTCCTTTTATTCGTACAAAGGGTTTCAAAATTTCATTATCTTCTAGTTCTAAGTGCGTAAGTTCTGAGAGAGGAAGAAGAAGGAGCTTGAGGGTTCCAAAGTTGGGGTCCAATTCCTTGAAGAGGCTTAGTAATTCTTTATTGTAGGTATGTAAAGGTTACCCAGAACATGAAAATGTTCTCCCATGTACCCCCTCTGATTGTAGAGAGTCGATAGTTGAAGGTGAAAGGTTTTGTCTATATAATTTCTAAATGTTTTACTGAAAACTGCTTTTATTCTACAATATATTTTCTTGAATTGATGATTATCATAACTTGAATCAATTATTTATGTGAATTAGTTGTATGTTTTCATAAACCCTACATGATTTCTCTAATAATGACTTCAAGAATGAACTTAGGAGTTGATGTCTAGAGCCTTAGCCCTATGAGTAAGTTTTGCTTATGTAGTTTGAGTCCCGAGTTAAATGTGTTGATGATTGATGTTGATGAGGCTGATATTCGTTAGAGCCTTAAAGATGGTGAGTGTAATTTTAAAAGGAATACCCTTAATTCCTTGAATCGATGGATGATGAGATGAATTGATGTTCCTACAAAAGGGACTAAATGATGACAAATCTTGATGTTGATGTTTATGAGCATAATGATTCCTGGGAGAAGTATTGAGCACTGAAATGGGTAAGAGTGAGTTCCACTCGCACTCATAACTACATGGCCAGCGTAGGGAAAGATCGTACAGTGAGAGCAGATATTTGTTTTGTTCCAAAAGAGGACTTGATGTTATATTTATTCTGGATCTGATCCAAAGATGCACGCCCTTTATGCCGGCAAGGTACAATGTGCATGTGGCAACAACATCAGTTCGTTGTATTATCACCGGCTCATAGGTAATGGTTATAGGTCCGAAAAACTTCCAGGTAGGTTCCCTCTTAATAGTACTCAGATATTGACGTGGTGGTATGAGTCTTAGCTAATGTTGGTTGTGATAGTGTCTACTCTTTATTCTGAGATAAGGTGAGCGCCTGATGAGCTGATTTACTTTCATGTTATCTTGTTTAAATCATTTACTTTTAGCAGGTTTTACATATAGTACATTCCACGTACTAATGTCATTTAGCACTGCATCATTTCCTGATGCAGATTCATTAAATAGAGGATTTCAACAGGCGAATCGTTGAGGTTCAGAGCTTCCCGATTTCGAGAAAGTGGTGAGTCCTACCCTGCATTCAGGGGATGGTTTTCTTTCATATGTTTTAGTTATTACTTTTGAGTTGTGGTAGCCATGGCCTGTCATGGTAACTTCTTAGACAGTAGATTTAGAGGCTTCATAGACACATAAAGATGATAGGATGATGTTGGGGTTCCTTTCCCCTTTCTTTTCTTAAATTGAGTTTCATTAATCTTATTTCTTATGATGGACTTAGATGCTTAGTCTTGCAGCCCACTATTAATTACATTGTTTTTCCATAATGTCTTCCGCTGATTGACTGAATGAATGAACGTAATGAGGTCAGGTGGTTCGCTTGGTGACTAGCAATAGCCTCCGAATGTCAATTACGTCTAGAGTACCCTCCCGGGTGTGACATTTCCTTTTTAAGCTATAAATGTTATTTTCTCTTTAAAATTACAGTCTAAATAAAGTCACATTAGATTGCTATTTTAAAGACCCTTTGATGAAAAGAGTTAATATACATTTGCTCATTTTAACTCTCTGACCCATTAGAGCTGAGTTGAGTTGGGCCAACTTATTTTGACACCTCTAAATGAACTAGTAAATTATGTAACTAGTCATGAATTTCAACTTATTTATTAAGAATGGCGACCCTTTAAAGAAATAATTAATTACAACTACATTGTGTTTGAATGACAAATTAAAAGTATCCTAATACAATTCCTTAATTTTCTCTACTTATTTATAGTTTTTTATTAAAGAAATAAACAATGATACTTTTCTTTCTCCCCTTTTCACCCTGTTCCTGTTAATTCCTTTTAATAAAAAATAATATTTATTAAGAACATTTTTTTTTAGTTTGTATCCATTACAATAGGTATGCCAAATTGATTTAGGATTTTTTTTATAGTCTATTTGTACTTTTCAGAATGTTGTATCCTTTATCAAATTATATTCTTTACAATGTTTATACTTTTTTATTTGTATTTAATTATAATTTTCGTGTTGTATCTTGCAATCTACATTTGGTTTTAAGGTAAAACTCGTATTTATTTGTAGGTTGTATTGATTACATAATCAATAAGTCTGCCAACTTAATTAGGATTTATAAGCAGATCTGTATCACAATCGGTGTGTATTCCATACCATTATTATATAATTGTGTATTTAAAACAAATATAGCATACTAATTTCCTATAAAAATGATACAATAATAAGATACTACACAAAATATGTATCCAACTCATTATATTCTAATTATTTTGAATCACAATTAATAAAACACTACACAAAATGTAGCTCATTGTATTCCAATTACTTTGAACTACAATTAATAATACATTACATAAAATATATATTCAGTTACTGTACTCCAATTATAAGCTAAAATATGTTTTTTTAAAAGTCAAACTTACCTCTAAATCAGTTGTGGAAGCATTTAACATGTTATAAGCCCACCATAAAAAGATGAAATACCCCACGATCAATTTCTATTCGAAAATATTATTATTATTTTTTGAATATTTCAAATCAATAACAATTTATGTACATGGCAAACAATTTTTTTCCAAAATTTATATCTAACACTTTGTGTATTTCAAAATTTTAACAAGCGAATTGTATCTAAATTAAATAAATGTATCCGATCTGCTTTATCCTAGAATGATAAAAAGACGCAACCAAATTGATATTCGAATTATATCAAAATTTAACAAATGTATCCGCTTCGCTTTATACTAACAAATCAAAATAGAATACAAATTTTCTTATACAAATTTTCTACATAAAAAAATACAACAATATGAAACAACACTAAAAAGTATCTCAAGTCATTGTATTTCAAAAAAATTTATATACCACAATCACATAAAATTTCGAAAATTGTTAATATATTAATAAGTTTTATATTCCCCAATAGTCATGGAAGCAAAATAAAATTCGGAGAATCCATAATTTCACCATAATTGAGGTTAAAAATAATTTGAATTTAAAACTAAACTGTTAGAATCAATATTCAAACTTACCATCAATTTAAAATTCATGTTTCGGTCTCTTATTTTTCGGCCACAAATTATACAGTCGAGCTTGCTTTGACAATGGAGAATTGAATTTTTTAATGGATGAGAAAGACAATGATGGTATACTGAAAATATCTTATTCTAATTGGTAGCATAAGTGATCGATCTTTTAGGAAACAATTACCATTTTTGAAAGATTCTTTTATCATGATTTTAATTTGTTATTTATTATTTAATCACTCTTGATTATCACGTTTATGGTGCTTATATCAAGAAGAGTTTGGCATTGAGTAAAATAAATTAGAAATAACAAATTGCTAGTAAAATAATCGAATTTTCACGGCAAGATATCAATGGATGGACAATTCTAGGGTTTAACCGTTACAACTCTGTCTAGTCTTAATAATGTCTACCTATATCTGGTTTCCTGATTATTGATTCATGGGGTTTAATTTAGCTGAATAGAGTTACACACCTCTGTCGGCTTACTGTTATTGACTGCCTAACTACATCATTGAGCGGGAATAGACAGACCAATAAAAATGCCTTAAAGCTATCTTCCCGTATATGAACCAAGCAAGGTGTAAGCGTAGTTGTCCCAGGACTCCCTTACATGAATCAACCTACTTTCCTAGTATTAAACAAGTTTCCTATGCTATATTGTTCTATCCACTCCAACATCTATCGAATCCCGAGTGAACAACGAATTTACTCCTTAGTTGGCCAGGCTATGAAGTATAGATAAAAATTACATAGGAATAATCAAAGGAAACCATTCATAACTATCAAAGGCTAAGAACTACACATTCTATGGCTACAAACCCAGAATATGGAGACTTAGCCACTTATAAATGTGGAATACATCATGAATGAAGTGGAAAATATCAAGAACATGAATCTAAAGATTAAACTAAGTAAATTATGGTGGAAAAGAATTCTCCGCTGTCTCCTACTACAGTTCTTGCGTAAAACAGAATGCCAAACCTAAAGTCTAAGACAGAGTAATAATAAAAGTCCCGTAATTTGACTTTTCCGCATCGAGTCCTCAAGTTCGCGATGCAGACCCCTTGTATTTCTGACTTTCTGCTTAAATTATTGACTAGATAGTTTTGGACATCTTTTGCACAAGTCTGCGATGCGTACCTTGTGCACTTTTCAGATCCGCACTTTTTCCCCATTTTTCAGCTTGTATACTTCGTGATCAAGGATGTGTTCTTTACTCAAGTCCGTATTTAACTACGAACTTTCCAATCAAAGCAAAATCCAGCAAAATCCACCTAAAATCCGTATTTAACACCTAGACTCTATCAATTTGTCCTCCGAATTAAATCTGTTTATGGGCATTATTGGCCAATTAGGTGTATAAATACGCCTAAGATCATTACTTGTATTCTATTCTATTTTAAAATATTAAAATAATTAATTAAATGAATAACACTCAAAATATAGCTATTTTTAATAAATATTGAAATTGTAGCTAAGGAGTCCTATTTGTCACGCCCTAGGAGGGTACCCTAGATGTAATCGACACTCAGAGACTATTTCTAGTCCCCAAACGAATCACTTGGCCTCGTCACATTCATTCATTCAGTAAACACTACAAATCAACGAATGATAAAAAGGAAGTAAATAGGCATATTATCATCTAGTCTCAAAATAGTATCATGTATAAAAAGGTTAGTAGTAAAGAACTGGCTCACAGTCTTATCATCCAACAATTCGACTCTAGTCTATAAAACCTCTATCACTAATAGGTGGTGCCAATAATAGATCCATGGCTACCTTAATCAAAATAAACTCTAAGCAACTCTAACTCTAAAGCAAGATGAAAGTGTCATTTGAATCCTCTGATGTAAGGGAGGCTTACCAATCCGCTGGACGTCCAAAGATCCTCAAGGAAATGCCTGCTGATGATCTCTATCCTATGTATCTGCATCACTAAACAATGCAGTGCTAGAGTGGCGTTAGTACGTGGAATGTACAATATGTAAAATAACCGAATGAAATCGAAACAAGTAGAATAATATGGCAATAACATCAACTCAACTCAAAAGGCTCAACCTGTCACAACCTAGTGAAACTTGCAAGTTTAAAGTAAATCATTCTTTTTAGAATATACATTTGAAAAGAAAAGAATAACTCCATTAGAAATCTCATGCTTAATCAATGTTTCTTGGGAGTTTCTCTTAACTAACATCTATCCATTCCACCATAAGTTATGGTTAGGTACAACGAAGATAACTTTGTTTTCACACCCGTCCTAACTTGCCACGATAGAGGATGTACTATCTCTGCCGCTCTCTCTTTGTCTCTCTCTCTCTCAGATCCAAAGAGAATGTCCAACTTTTAGGATAAAAGTCTCCAGAACATGTTGAACGACTATTCTACACCAGCACATGTAGTTCTGGGGTGTTCCTCTATCACCCAACTCAGTGCTCAATAATATTCCCAAGACTAAAACATGCACGACTCATCAATCAAATCAATCATCTTTAAGACTCATCTCAACTATCACCATCATCCATCAATGAATATATTATTAGAAAATATATTTACATCATCATCAATATATACTCAAAGCATCATTTAGACTCAATGCTCAATTCGATCAAAACTCATTAAAACGTCAAGTGGTTTCTTAGAAAACCTCATATACTTCAAAAGTCTCTCCATATCATCAAGACTCTTCCTTAAATCATTATTCCTGTTTAAAAGTTATATTAATGAAAACTCAATAAAATATGCTAAAAGAAATCATCGTGGTTAACATGCTCAATGTAACCATCAAATCTCAATTTTCACAATAATGAATAAAACTAACCATAGTCCTTGATTAAGGTTTATGTGGTGAAGACATGAACATACATTCAAGAAATTACTCAACTTCAAGAAAATCATCAAGATATTATTGTATGTAAGAAATTCATTAATACAATAGAACTTAATTCAAGAATTTACTCAATATAATACTTCAAAAATCATATGAGGGGACTTATGGGTTCTTAACTCATCAATGGCCATCAATGGGGCACATGAGAGAACAATCCGATGCTTTTAGTTTAGCCTTACATACCTATATGAAAAACTGTTAATCCTCTTCAAAGAATTTGACCTCGAATCTTAAAATCCCCACTTTCTCTTCTTTCTCCCTCAAGAACCCTCGCTTTGAAACTAGGAAAAGAATAAGTTTTAAAACCCTTAATATGAAGAACAACGACTAATATATACATTTTTGGGATTTAGGAGGGGTTGGGGAATGATAAAATTACCCTTCTAAAATAAAAGAAAAATCATCCCAAAATTACATAGGTCCGCGACGCGCCTCAGGCACGGACCAGTGTATTTTCCTCTGAAAATTCTCCAAACGAGTTTTCAATTCCCTTCGAATATTTTCAGAAAAACACAAAGGTGAGTACGCATCCCTGGCACGTCGCACCTAGGGCGCGCATCAATACATCCTGGAATTAATCACAAAAAACTATTTTTCGACCCGATTGCTCTAAAATCGGGTCAAGACCATTTTTTTCGCTCAATTGTTTGTGCTAATCACAGATCCAGTCTAGGATTTTCCATTGGAGCTCAGAAATACGCATTATACTCGATTCCATTCTAGAGGAATTTTGGTAATTTCTCAAGGTGTTACACTATCTCTTCCTTGGGATAATTAGTCCTCAAATGATAAACAAACGTGGAAGGAAAGTACGATTAGACTCAAGACTCATCTCATTACATCCCTCGACAACTCAAACCCTCAACTCGTCATCAATCTCTATGGACTCTATTCAGACTCAAGAATAGACACATCGATTTAAGAATGGAAGCATCAGTCAAGTTAAGTGTCGGAACTTTACCTTCAATATTTTCATTGTCAGACATGATTGGAACTTTGAAACTCAATTAATTCGAATCATTTGAACACCTTGAAAATCAGTCTTTCAAACTAAGAAAGGAAGTCATCAACTCTAATTGAGAATAGGACCATGGAGATACATAAGACTCTGTAGATAACTCTTAAACTTATTACCTCATCTCATCTCAACTCGGCTCCTCTTCATGGCACTATGCCTCAGAAATTTTAAGGTTTATTGCCCCTTACTCACACTTCTACCTAATCATGTCCTCTTATTCTATTCAAGCCTGATTTTAAGCCTCAAGGTGGTTTTCTTAAGATGATTATATTCCTATAAAGCGAACCCTCAACTCAACTCTATACCTCCTTAGGGAATTTACACTTAGAGAATTGCTACTCCTTATCACTACTCTAACACATCTACCTAAAACCCTTACTCAAAGTGATTGATAGCCTTATTCAATCACTCATATTGTAACATCTACCCATTTAAGCCAATCACGCCAACCACTTTAACTATCTTAAAAATTTCAAGCATACTTGTCACTTCTACCTCTACTATTCCATGAGCTCTCACTCAAAATCATACTAACATACTCTTACCTTTCTGTCGCACATCATGGGGTCTCATCTCTCTCTCTCCCCCTATCTCTATCCCTACAGGATACAAGGTTAACACCAATACCACAATAAGGATACATTTGATCCTCCTTAACTACCCTCACTCTCAGTCTACTACCATCAGTATCACAATTTGAACCTGAGGCACTCATTATTTCCCTCTCTTTGTGAAACTTCAACTACTATCTCTCCATACAAAATGAGTGCGAGTGTCATCAAGAACTGAAATACTCAGATACTCAAATACTCATCCTCAGAATAGACTTCAAACACAAGATCTAAAGTATAAATTCTATCTCCAACATCATTATTAGGCACGAATACTATTAAGAACTTGCATACTCAAGTACGTAGAGGCTCAAAAGGAACATCAACTTGAAGATAGAAAACCAACTCTACTATCACCATTCACAAGCACTTCCTCTCTCCCATTTCCCATAATCTTCTATATTTCTATCAAGATTAGAAAGCTAGATTACTCAAAAATCTTGGAACAAAAGATCATTAGCATGACTCAATCGGGAAATCTTCTCTAAGATCATTCATAGATTACAATCTCTCTGGTCTATCAAGACTCATTCTGAGTTCACAAAACTATACATAGTGTTAAACTCAGGTCACATCTCATTCAATCAACAACTCATCAGTTGTAATCAACATCGCTATCAAGGCCCGAAGGAAGGATTATTGGAAAGACTTGGACCAAAAGATTATAAGCACGATACATTTAAAGAATTTAATATGAGAGCATTAGTAATATGATACAACCTCATTTGTCCTTTTAGGACCCGTCATGAATTTATGGATTTGAATATGTAGTGAAACTCATGTTGCATCTCATATGACAAAAGGTTGGGAATTCTGAGACTTCCGTGAGATAGAGTACAACTGTAACTCCTCATCCTTGGGACTCATCATGAACATGAATCCATGTCGGGTGTATGGGTTCAGTCTAGAGGCATGGTGCTCATACAAAAGACAGGAATAAAACATCTCTTCAACTGAACTCCAAGGGATGTAAGAGCCTAAAAACATCAATGTCTCATCCTGATCAACTCCATAATATCAAACTCAAGACTCATTCTAGGTTAATAACCCCTTATCTCTCCCTTAGCTCTCAAGGTCTTCTCTCTAAATTTGGGAATCATTTTCCTTTACTAGGTGATCAGCATGTACCTCTACTTGGTCAAGGAATCACTACCCACAAGAATATCTTAAACTCTTTTGTTATGCTATAGCAGTATACATATAACTATTGAGGGTTAAGTGCAGATGTCGAATAAAGGAAAAAGAGTGTTTTCAATGTGATAGATCTAAATTAGATTCATGATTTTTAATTAAAAGTTCATGAGACTCATCAAGTTATAAGCTTAGCCAGATAAAGAGATATGACTGAATAAGTGAGCGGTATTGAGTTATGAGGAAGGATGCATTGATTGAGTACTTGTTATGAGATTCTAGTAGGATTATGTTCCCTAAATATTTATCTAGTAGTTGTAAGTTAGCATTAAAGAGGTGTGTGATAGATGCACATGTTAGTACTAGACCGTAAGCTTGAATTTTGAGGAGTAGTACGAATGAGGATATAGTATCATAAGAGTGATAGTCTTAGTTGGAGATTTGCTCTAAGAGGCTTGCCATAGTGTATGAAGATGCTAAATTATAAGGAAAGTGATTCCATGGACAGGGTACAAATGCCCCTTAGGTAAGATGAGTGAGACGAGAATAACTCAATAGATAAGAGAGACTTGCGATATGTATCCAGGATTGTGTAAAGATGTGTGAAGCTCTAAGTTATGACGGCTATAAGAATCTAGATAGTACATTTAAGTGGTCGATGTGGAGTAGGCTGATGTAAGTAGTTAAGTCGATTGGATGATCTAATCATGTCATCTTATTGTGTTAAACAAGTTGTGTAAGTATGATTATTTTTCAAGCATGTTTTACTTCAAGCATTGTTCATGCATGCCATGTTGCTAATGCACTATCCCTTTCTTATAATTATGCATTTTGACTATGTTGTCTATCTATTGTTGCATTACATCCCACATACTTTGTACATTTAAATGTACTAACAGCATACTCTATGCCTATATGATATCACCACATAGGAACTGAAGCTCATATTGATTCTCCTCCATGCAGCTAGACGGATTGTTCAAGTTAGCTTTTGGTGAGTCTTCATGACCGAGGACAATATCTACCTTCTCTCATGCTTATTTTTAGACTATATCTTGTATATTTAGATTACCTATTGTCATTGTTATGAGGGTGAGCCCGGTTGCTTGTCTTGGCCCCCGCTAAGTTCTACGTTTAGAGGTGTTGTTAGACAAGTATGTAATGATGTCATAAGCTTGACTCTCTTTGACTCTCTTGATGTCTTATGAAATGAAGGTTCCCCTTAGTCCTGATGCCCATATTTCTACTCTTTTATTATTGTTTAATTACTTCCACAACCAAGGATGTGTAATGATATGTTAAAAGGCTTGTTTGGGGTTCCTTCGAGTCCTCCATGTGCCGTGTCACATCTAGGACCTAGTTTGGGTCGTGACTAACTTGGTATCAGAGTACTAGGTTGTTAATGGTCCTTGGCATCTAACATACCATGTCAATTAGAGTCTTGTTCATAGTTATGAAGTGTTCCATGACTATGAGCAAGAGGCTACGAGGTATTTTAGGAAATGTTTCACTTCTTTAGGGTCTATATCATGCCTCAGTTATAAGGTAAGGCTTATTCCCCCTAACAAATGGTCTGTATCATGCTTTTAATCATGTGTCTACAAAGATACTAAGGAGGGGTTGTGCACCTATGGGACAACTGGCTTACCCTGCTCTTCAAGCTCCTCAAGATAGAGGGGCTACTGAAGCTTAATTCCAAAATGTTATCACCCTGTTGGCCCATGCTATGGCCAACCAAATCAACCAAGGGGTCCAAGCCCCTCATATTCTCACTCTGTCATCTCAGGTGAAGGACTTTATGAGGATGAACCCACTGGAGTTCTATGGGTCTAAAGTGGATTTGGATCCCCAAGAGTTTCTTGGTGAGGTGTACAAGGTATTGACTATCATGGGGGTGACTTCAGAGGAAAATATGAAGTTGGCGACCTACCAACTCAAAAGGGGTGGCTCAAATTTTGTTTGTGTAATGGAAAATAAAAAGGGAAAATCATGATGCTATTACTTAGGAGGAGTTTGAGGCAGCATTTCTCAACTGGTTCTTCCCACTTGAGCTAAGGGTGGCCAAAATGATGACATTTATGACTTTGAAGCAAGGGTCCATGAGTGTGAGGGAGTATGCCCTCAAGTTCAACCAACTCTCCATGTATGTATCATAATTTGTTGTCGATTTGAGGTCTAGAATGAATAAGTTTGTGATGGTTGTATCCAATTTGGTGAATAATGAGTGTCTTTTTTGCCGCTATATTGATAAATGATATGGATTTGTCTCACGTCATGACTAATGCCTATCAAGTTGAGGGGGAGAAACTTAGGAAGAAGAGAAATGGAGAGTCTAAGAGGGCTTAGTTTGAGGATGACCGATTCCAAAAAGGCATCAAGTTTCAAGGCCAAGGGTCTTCTAGTTCTCCAAACAAGAGGCTTGCTATAAATGGAATGGATGAACCAAGATTCCAAGGTGACAATGGTGGGATGAGTTTTCCAAAATGTGAAAAGCATCATCATGGAAAATGCTTAAAGAATTCAAGTGCATGTTATGGGTATGGGAGAGTAGGCCATAAGCTTATTGATTGCCCTTACGTTCAGAAAAAAGGCAAGATGGGTCGTCCTCAAGGTCAAGGTGGTTATGTTGCTCAAAAGGCCAAGGAGGCAAGGGGTAGGTAAAGCACTCGATGTTGCTATCGGTACGTTGAAGTTTCCTTTGATCTTGATGTGTATGCACGGGTAGGTCCGGACGTCACTATTCCTTTCATTATTCCTTTTTTGGTCTACTAGCGGGCTTCTTGTGTTTCCCAAGTTATTATGTGAACCTTAGGTGTCTACCCATTGTTGAGTCTATTGTTGCTAAAAAGTTCATAAATGTTATTCCATGTTCATATTGCATTAGGTCTGGCCTTGTGACTTGTTAGATTTGATGTGGTGGATTTGGATGTCATACTTGGGATGGATTAGTTTCTTGCATATTATGTCTCCATTGATTATAGGGCTTGTAGAGTTGGATTCTGATTACTTAATAAACACGTCCTAGAGCGGGGGCATGTAAAGTGGTTGTGAAGGGGTAAGTCCATTTCTTGTCTTAAGGTACAATTGATCTCTCAGCGTTTCATTTGTCATCTTATAAAAGTTGGAGGTGTTACTAAGTTATTTCTATTGAGTTTTTTTTATGGTCAATGAGTTAGTAAATGTCCTTTATGATTTTTTAAATTTGGGGTGGTGTCTTTTGCTTTAACTTCTGCACCGATTATGTCTATAGGCCTCATGAATAGGGTCTTTAATCCCTACTTTTTTATGTTGTGGTGGTCCTTGGTAATGATGTGTTGGTTTGTTTCTGAAAGTGAGGAAGAGCTTGTGAATCATTTGAGGGTGATGTTGTGAATTAGTTAGGTGAAGTGAGAAGGGTGGTGTAGTGTCTTTGATGGTCAGAATTTTCTTTGGTTGAAGAGATCTAGTTAAGCAAGGCCTTGATCCCTGTCTTGGTAGAGTTGGAGGTCTTGGTGAAGGATGGTAAGGTGGAGGTTTTCTCCCAAGGGGGAGATGGTCTCTTTAGATACTAGGGTAGGCTATATGTCCTTGTGTTGATGATTGGACTCACTTGGAGGTTCCACCCATGAAGGGTATGGTCCGATTTGGCATAAAGGAATTGAGTTTATGGTTTCTGTTTTCTTATTGAGTTTTGAGGAGGATTGGTGAGGTTTCATATGAACGGGAATTTCGTATGTATATGGTATGGTTATTCTGGTTCTTCGTGCATCTAGGTTGAGGAGTTGTGTTGGTGATTCAAGTGTTATAGGACTCGTTGAGGTTATGGGTGTTGAGGGAGACACTTTTTCTTAAGAGAAGGTCCCAGTGGAGGTATTGGATGGAAGAGTGGAAAGGTTGATTAATAAAAGTGTAATGATCGTCAAATCCTTTGGAGGAATCGTCAAGTCGATAGTGTCTCTCAGGGAACCAAAGCAGGCATGGAGAAGCAATATCTGTACCTTCTTTGTTTTATTCAAGCTTAAGGTAGCACGTCAAGTCCTTTTTATAATTTCAAGTCCTATGTTTTCAGCCCCTATATCATTGCATGCATTCACGTTTTTGTTGACAAATCCAAGATGATTTTGACATTTACATTTTGAAAATGGTGTTTAAGTGTATTGTATTCTTGTTGGGGCAGATTTATTCATAATAACTCTTCTTTTGTATGTTTCTTTGACACTTAGGGACGAATATTCCCAAGGGGGGATATTGACATAACCCCGAAAGTGCCCAAAAATGTGCCTCGAAAATACTCGGAATAGTAATTTCCATATATCTCAAAATTAGTCTATGATATCAAAAATTCGAGTTCATATTCTTGATCAGGGGAAAATACTGAGTGGGAGATGGGTCTAACCCCGACTTTAGAGCAACCGTAGCAAAATTCAAAATTTCAAAGTTTGCAAATTCTAGTGTCCAGGGGCGCGGATAACTTATTTTTTTGGTCAGTTTTTGTTGTCCGGTCCAAGGCCTTTAATTCTTGGGCCTAAGCCTTTCCACACATCAAAATACCTATATCTATCCATATTTCACCTTTATATCATACAAGACATTCCCCAATACTCTCTCAAACCGTTAGACTAATATTTCTCTCAAAATTCAACTGTCCAAATCTCTTCCGGATATTAAGGAATTCATCCAAGCTTCAAGTCTCCATTCAAATCTTATTTAAGGGATTCTCCAAAGTCAAAGTATGTGGGTTTCAACCATTGAGTTCTTTTACCCATGGTT
The DNA here is from genome assembly GCA_025774065.1 of Solanum ossicruentum. Classification (NCBI taxonomy): domain Eukaryota; kingdom Viridiplantae; phylum Streptophyta; class Magnoliopsida; order Solanales; family Solanaceae; genus Solanum; species Solanum ossicruentum. The sequence continues at coordinate 24,176 of JAOTQR010078902.1, forward strand.
CACAAGCTTCCTTTTTACCTAAATTGCATGGTTTTAAGTTGATTTACTTATGAGTCTTACTTATTATGAATTTGACTATGAACTATGTTGGGGTTTTGTAAAAGTGTGACTTTTTAAGCATGTTTTGAGCTATGAGTCTTTTATCTATCTTGAGATTTGATGAAGGGTTTTGATGTATATTGTATGATGGTATTACCAAGTATTGGTGGGATGATTTACTTCAAGATTTATTGCATAATTTAACTCTTTAGTTGCATGGATTTACATTAGCTTTATACACCCTCTAAGTGTTTGATTAAATGTCTGGTATAGGGTTCTTGAGTTATTGATGGTCTACTGCATGACTTATGAGTCAATTGGCTTACGGTTGTTAAAGGAATGTATATATGTGTGTTTAAATCATGTAAAGCACCTATTGCATTGCAAGTGAATTGTTGGGCTCTCATGTTTGTTGTGTTCTTGGGAATTGTTGATGAGTTATTGAGTCCTTATGCTAAGATTTATACTCTTGTGAATCATGAAGCCTACTAGAAGGGGTTATGAACTATATTGTATGCTTTACCCTATAGTACAAGGCCAATTTCTATATATAGGACTTATGAACTATGTTGTATACCTTTCCCTCATGTACGAATCAATACTACTTACTTACTCATATCTACATGAATGGGTTATGAACTATGTTTCACTCCTTACCCTCGTGTATAATTTGAGGTTATTCAACGTACTCATATAAAGGGGTTATGAACTATATGGTACGCCTCACCCTCATATGACATTTGATAATATGTATTATCTCATGCTCATGTGTAGGGATTATGACCTATACTATCTTCTACCCTCATATATTATTCATTATCTCATGTTTACATGCAGGGGTTATGAACTATTCTATCTCGTTACCCTCATGTATTGCCCATTAACTACTAGAAGGGGTTATGACCTATGTTATATCCCTCACCCTCTAGTATAAGGTAACTGGATAATATAATCATGTCACCTTATTGTGTAAAACAAGTTATGTAGTTATGATTATTTTTTAAGCATGTTTTACTTCAAGTATTGTTCATGCATGTCATGTTGCCAATGTACTATCCTTTGCTTATGATTATGCATTTTGACTAGTTGTCTATCTATTGTTGCATTGCATCCTACAAACTTGTACATTTAAACATACTAACAGCATACTCTATGCATACATGATCACCATGTAGGAACCGGAGCTCCTTTTGATTCTCCTCTGTATGGCTAGATGGATTATTCAAGTTAGCTTTTGGTGAGTTCTCATGTTTGAGGACAATATCCACCTTCTCTCATGCTTATGTTTAGACTATATCTTGTATATTTGGATCACCTATTATCATTGTTATGAGGGTGAGCCCGGTTGCTTGTCTTGGCCCCCGCTAAGTTCTGTGTTTAGAGGTGTTGTTGGAAAACTATGTAATGATGCCAGAAGCTTGGCTCTCTTTGACTCTCTTGATGTTTATGAAATGAAGGTTCCCTTTAGTCCCCATGCCTTTATTTCTATTCTTTTATTGTTGTTTAATTACTTTCTCAACCAAGGATGTGCAATGATATGTTAAGAGGCTTTCTTGGGGTTCCTTCGGATCCCTCATATGCTATATCACATCTAGGCCCTAGTTTGGGTCGTGATAAGAGGGGGCACAAGAGTTTAGTCTGCAGGCAAAAAAGGATCGTAGATTGTAAGAGTAATGGGAACTAGTTGTGTACTCCATAAGAATGCAAATATATAGAGATTTCTATAGAGACAGGAAGGAGCTAAGAATGATATCGCTGAAAGGAGTCTAAAGGACTACAATACTATAACATAACTTTCTTCTGGTTTAAACACGCTTTATCACATTCTAATAATAACTCTTTCTCTATACCTAATCATGATAACTATTGGGTACTTAGAACACCTTCATCAAACTTGTGGCAATCGACTCACCACCTCATTACTTACCTAATGGATACATAACTCTAACTACAATCCTCAATCAATTACCACTCTCACTACCCAGTCTCCTCTTCTCCCTCATCATTTTTCTAGCTCAGGGGTAATAACTCTACTTATGGTTTTGCAAAACCTCAAATCTCACTCTTAGTGGGAAATATTAAACTTCTTGGAAACATAAGCTTTTATCTCATGGATAGCATCAAAAGCAAGTGATGGCTCAACCTAGACCTATCATAGCATCCCAGAGTGTTTCTCTCAGTTGCGCGACTATTGTGACACACAAATGGTGTATGGCCTCACTCATGCTAGGAGTAGTATTTCTCTGATTTCTTCTAATTGGTAGTGTAGATCTAGTGGGTTGGGCTTTGTTGACTCACCTAGGACAATCCCTTCAAAAGTGACCCATTTGGCCACATTTGAAACAATCGTCGATGCTCAATTGACACCATCCCAAATGAAGTTTGCCACACCTTCCATATGGTGGTTTCCCTTTATGTCCTAGAGTCACTCTCCCTCAGGGTGGAACCTTATAAACCTTGAAAGACTGGTCTCTTTTCGAGCTTATATTATATCTACTATCGGACGTGTAAGTACTCACTGGTGGAGGCATATAACTCAAGGGTCTTTGTAGAAAAAGGAATCTATTTCCCTTCCCGCCCCAAGCTTCTTCCATCTCACTTTCCTTGTCCTCTTCTACCCATAGATCATGCATAATAAGATGAATAGTAGGCTCAATCTTCTCAATGTTGATGATATTCCTCAAGTCCATGATGTGTTGAAAAGGCATGGTTTGCAGCAGGTAAAATACGATTTAGAAAAGAACTTCCATAGAGTTTGACTTTATTGCACGACTTAGAATACGACATAAGTGAGACAAATTCCTAATGTCCTATAGACTCCCTATTATAGATGCTCTTCACACCAATAATAAGGACTCTACCAGACACAACTTCATAGACTCTGTAGCTCTTGAACTTGTGCTCTGATATCAAGTTTATCACACCTTAGGAGGGTACCTTAGACGTAACCGGCTTTCAGAGATTATTGCTATTCGCCAAGTTAACTCTTGGCCTCATTACATTCATTCGTTCATTCCGCACATACTACAAATCAGTAGAAGAACAAAATGAAGTAAATGGTCACACCATCATCTAGACTCAAAAAAGTATCATGTGTAAAAAGACTAGTAGAAAAGAACTAGCTCACAGTTGTATCAATCAACAATCCGACTGTAGTCTATGAAGCCTTTATCACTAATAGGTTGTGCCAATGATAGACCCATGGCTACCTTAATCAAAATAAATACTAAGAAACTCTAACTCTAAAGCAAGATGAAAATCTTATTTGAATCCTCCGTAGTAAGAGAGGCTCACAAATCCGCTGGACGTCCAAAGATCCTCAACAAAATGCCTGCTAATGATCTCTATCCCATGTATCTGCATTATAAAATAATGTAGCACTAGAGTGAAGTTAGTATATGGAATGTATGATATGTAAAAAACCTGAATGAAATCAAAACAAGTAGAATAATATGGCAATAACATCAACTCAACTCAAAAGGCTCAACCATCTCAACTTAATAAAACATGCATGTTTAAAGTAAATCGTGCTTTTTAGAATATACATTTGAATATAAAAGAATAACTCAGTTAGAAATCTCATGCTCAATCACTGTGACTTAGGAGTTTCTCTTAACCGACATCTATCCACCCTGCCATAAGTTATGGTAAAGTATAATGAAGATGACATCGTTGTCATGCCCTTCCTAAATATTCCATAGTAGAGAACATACTATCTCTGTGTCTCTCTCTGAAACACCCAAATAAATGTGCTTTAGAAGTGTCTATAATCGTAGTTTCAATATATCTCAAAATCTGTGTATGATATCAAAAATTTGACTTCATATTCTCGATTAGAGAGAAAAATTGAGTGGGAAATGGATACAACCCAGATTTTAGAGGACCTGTAGCAAAAAATAATTTTTGCTAAGTTTTCTTATCCAGTGTGCATCCGCGACTTGGACGCGACATGGACTGGGCACGGAGTAACAAAAACTTTTCCTTCGTTTAGGTCTACATTGCGGACAAAACACAGACCAGTATTGATTTTTCCTTAATTTTCTATTGCGGTCCAAGTGCATTGGGATCATAGCCCTATGCCCACTTATGTGTGAAAACACCTATGCTTAGCCATTTTTCAACTCTACATCACTAAAAACCCTCTAAAAACCTCTCCAAGACTTAACCAAATATTTCATTAAAATTTCAAGGGTTTCAAGTCTAATTTTGAAACTCAAGGGTTGTGTTCAAGCACCAAGTTCTCTTCAAGCTCAACTCAAGAAAACCCAAGTTTGAGGTTTGTGGGTTTCATCTATTGGATCCTTTCAACCATGGAAGCCATTTTTTTGTATGGAAATTGAATGTTTTCAAGTTGTATCATCGATGAGTATCTCTTATTGCGGACTTTTATTACAAATTATGTTGGGGTTTTATGAAATGTTGATTGATTATGGATGTTTATCCATCCCATGCTTATACTATGAATTAGTTTTGTCTATTGAGACTGTGCATGTTTTGAGCTATGAAACTATGATCTATTATGAGATTTGATGATATATTTCAAGGTATCTTACATAAGGGTTTTACTGTATGTTGGTGGGTTGATTTATATTGAGTTTCCTCATATTATTTCAATCTTGAATTGAATGATTTTCAACTAGCATTCACACCCACCAAGTGTTTGATAAAATGTATTGACAAGGATTCTCAAGTTATTGATAATATATTACATGGGTTACAAGTCAAGTGACATTATGATGATTAAGGGCTTGCATGTATGCATTGAATTCATGAAAAATATCTATGGTGTTGTAAGTAGACCACACCTTATTGGGGGGTGACATGCCCAATCACCTTGTTGAAGGGTTGACATGCCCCAATCACCTTGTTGGGGGTGACATGCCCAATCACCTTATTGATGGGGTGGCATGCCTCAATCACCTTGTTGGGGGGTGACATTCCTAATTATCATGTTAAGGGGTGGATACCTCGATCACCTTATTAGGGGGTGACATGGCCAATCATCATATTGAGGGGTGGATACCTCGACCACTTTGTTGGGGGGTGACATGTCCAAATCACCTTGTTGAGGGGTGGATACCTCAATCACCTTCAAAAGGGGTGACATGCCTTGGATTCAAAGTAGTAGTTTCTTGGTCTATGGTGATTATTGTCTCTTCCTACACACATATTATGTTCTATACAAGTTATATGATTTACACACATATTTTACTTCAAGCATTGATCATGCATGCCACATTGATACTATATTTATCTATTGCTTATGACTATGTATTTTGACTATGTTGGTTTATGTTTTGTTGCATAACATCCTACATACTTAGTACATTCCAATGTACTAACACATACTCTATGCCTACATGATATTACCATGTAGGAACCGGAACACCTCTTGATCATCCTTCACATGGCTAGTTTAGTGTTTTGGAGATAAGCTTTGGTGAGTTTTCAAGTTCGAGGATACTATTTATGCTACTCTTGCCATTTTGCTATTTCTTTATGGTGAAAATTTCATAGTATTAAGGTGAGCCTAGAGAATGTCTTGGACCCTGCTCCATTCCACGGTTGAGGTGTTGTTGGATAATTGATGTATTTATACTATGCGTTGACTCTTGAATGTTTTGTAATTATTAAAGACTTTCCTTAGTCTCATTTTCCTTATTTATATCTCTTGTTGTTTATATTTTGCTTCCGCGACCAAGGATGTGTGATTGATATTCTAAGAGGCTTGTTTGGGGTTCCTTTAGCTTCCCTATTCGCCATGTCACGTCTATGCCCTAGGCTTTAGTCATGAAAAACTAGGTATCAGAGCACTCAATTTTTAATGGTCCTCGAAATCTAACACATCTCGCTGATTAGAGTCCTATTCATGGTTATAAAACATGCCACTACTATGAATGAGAGGCTATGAGACGTTTTATGAAATGTTTCACTTCTTCATAGTCTATATCGTGCTTTAGATATGAGCATAAGGCTTTTCCCTTAATGAATGCTCTTTTCAATTGTAAATTATACCTATTCCAAGAGGGAGACTAAGGAGAGCCCGTACATTTGAGGAGCAACCGGCTCCTCCCGCTCGTAAAGGTGGAGGGTGGCCTAAGATGAGTTTCGAGATGCTATTACTATGTTACTCATGCTATGACCAACCAAATTCACTAGGGGGTCCAAGCCCCTCATGCTCCCAATCTATCTTCTAGGGTGAGGAATTTCACTAGCATGAACCCACCAGAGTTCCATGGGTCCAAGATGGATGAGGATCCCCAAGAGTTCATCAATGAGGTGTAGAAAGTGCTATCTATCATGGGGATAAATTCAGAGGAAAAGGTGGAGTTGGCAGCCTACCAACTCAAAGGGGTGGCTCAAATTTGGTTTACAAAATGAAAGTCAAAGAGGAGAGATGATGATGCTATTCCTTGGGAGGAGTTCAAAGCCACATTCCTCATTCAGTTCTTTCCTATTGAGCTAAGGGATACTAAAATAATGGAGTTTATGAATCTTAAGCAAGGTTGTATGAGTGTAAGAGAGTATGCCCTCAAGTTCAACCAACTCTCCAAGTATGCCTCATAATTGGTTACCGAGCCTAGATCAAGGATGAACAAATTTGTGTTGGGTATGTTCGACTTGGTTAATGAGGAGTGTCGTACCACCATGCTAATAGGTAATATGAATTTTTCCTGCCTCATGACATATGCCGAATAACTAGAGGGGGGGGGGAAGCTTAGATAGAGCAGAAGTGGTGAGTCAAGAGGGCTAGTTTTGAAGGTGGATTCCAAGGTTCCAAGGGTGGCCAATTTTCTTAAGGACATAAGTTCTAACTCCAAGGGTCTTCTAATGCTCCAGATAGAATGTTTGTTATCACAACCCAAGATTCTAAGGTGGTAGTGGTGTGGTGCCTAGCCCTATGTGCCAAAGGTATGGTAGGAATCATAATGTCCCATGATTGAGAAATTCTAATGGTTTCTATGGTTGTGGTGAAGTAGGTCATAAGGTGATTGATTGTCCTTATGCTTAAAACAAGGGTACAGATGATCGCCCACAAGGGCAAGGTGCAAATGCAGGTACAAAGGGAGGAGGAGGCCAACAAAGGGGTGCTCCAAGGCAAAATAGATTCTATGCTCTTCCCGAGAGATAAGGGATAGATGAGGTGACCAATGTCATCAAATTTTTATTTTGATGGATACACATTCTTAGATCCGGGTGCCACTCTTTTTTTAATTACTCCTTTTGTTGCCAAAAAGCTTCATGTTAGTCCAGAATTGTTGTGTGAACCTTATGAAGTGTGTACCCCCGTTGGTGATTCCATTGTTTCTATAAGAGTCTATAGAAATGTCCCATGTTCATATTTCATAAAATATTGCATTGTGATTTTGTTGAGTTAGATATGGTGGATTTTGATGTCATTTTTGGGATGGATTGGTTGCATGCATATTACGCTTCTATTGATTGTAGAACCCATAGGGTTAAATTCCATTTCCCTAATGAGCCCATCATTAAGTGGGGAAGTTGTGATGTGGTGGTCAGGGGTAGATTCATATCTTGTCTTAAAGTTTAAAGGTTCATTTCTAAGGGTCGTCCGTATCATCTTGTGAGGGTTAGGGATGTTGAGTCCAAAGTCCTTCCTATTGAGTCGATTCTGATGGTTAACGAGTTTCTTGATGTCTTTCCTAATGAGCTTCCTGGGGTTCCTGCCGGAAGGGAAATAAACTTTGGTATAGACCTTCTTTCCGATATTCAACCCATTTTTATTCCCTTTACCATATGGCCCCGGCGGAGTTAAAGGAGTTGAAGGAGCAATTGAGAGATTTATTTAAAAAGGGTTTTATAAGGCCTAGTAAGTTACCTTGGCGGCAACAGTGTTATTTGTGAAGAAGAAGGGTTCTCTTAGAATGTGCATTTATTACCGGTAGCTTAATGGAGTCACCATAAAGAACAAGTACCTTCTATTAAGTATTGATGACCTTTTTGATCAACTTCAAGGGGCTAGTCACTTTTCTAAGACTGATCTTTAGTCCGTGTATCACCAAGGGAAAGTGAGGAAGTGTGACATTCCCAACACGTCCTTCTAGACTAGGTATGGGCACTTTGAGTTTGTGGTTATGTTCTTTGGGTTGACTAATACACTAGCTATATTTATTTGATCTCATGAATAAGGTCTTTAAACCCTACCTTGACTTGTTTTTGGTGGTTTTTATTGATGAAATCTTGATCCATTCCTATGGTGAGGAGGAGCATGTGGATCACTTGATCGTGGTGTTGCAAATCTTGAGGGAGGAGAGATTGTATGCTAAGTAAGAAAAATGTGACTTTTGGTTGAAAGAGGTTGCTTTTCTAGGGCATGTGGTGTCACATCATGGCATTAAGGTGGATCCTTAGAAGACAAAGGTGATTAGAAATTGGCCTAGACCTTTGATTCCATCAGACATTAGTAGTTTCTTGGGTTTGGCAGGTTATTATCAGAGGTTTGTAAATGGATTCTCTTCTATTGCTTCTCCTATGAATAAGTTGACACAAAAAATGCAAAATTCGTATGGACCGATAAATATGAGAAGAGTTCCAAACTTTGAAGATAAGCTTGTCTCCGCTCCTATCTTGTCACTACCGAAAGGGTTGGAAGGATTTGTTGTATATTGTGATGACTCAAGAATTGGTTTGGGGTGTTTTTTGATGCAAAGTGGTAAGGTGATAGCATATGCCTCTATAAAACTTAAGGTTCATGAGAAGAATTATCCCATCCATGATCTTGAATTGGTGGCCGTAGTATTTTCTTTCAAAATTTGGCGTCACTACTTGAATGGAGTTCATGTAGATATGTTTATCGACCATAAGAGTGTCCAATATTTGTTCACCCAGAATGATCTTAACATGAGACAAAGAAGGTGGTTAGAGCTCCTTAAAGATTATGATAAGAGTGTGTATTGTCACCCCGACAAAGCTAATATTGTGGCCAATGCTTTAAGTAGGGTGTCTATGGGTAGTCTAGTTCATGTTGATGATGGTGGAAAAGAGGTGGCTAGAGAGGTTCATCGGTTGGCTAGATTGGAGGTTAGGTTGGATGAAGTTGACTATGGTGGTGTAGTGGTTGTTGATGGTTCTAAATCTCCCTTGATTGAGGAGATAAAGGAAAAAAAAGATCTTGACCCCACCTTGATAGTGTTGAAGGCCTTAGTGAGAGATGGTAAAGTGGAGGTTTTCTCCCATAGGGGAAATGGTGCCCTTAGGCAACAAGGAGATTATGTGTGCCAAATATGGATGATTTGCAAGAATTGATCTTGAAAGAGGCCCATAATTCATCCTATTCCATTTACCCCAGTTCTATAAAGATGTATAGAGACTTGACCGAAGTGTATTGGTAGGGTGGTATGAATAGAGACATTGCCAAGTTCATATTCGAATGTCACAATTCCCAACAAGTGAAGACTTAACATCAAAGGTCAGGTAGCCTTGCCCAAAACATAAGGATTCCTACTTGGAAGTGGGAAGAGATCAACATGGATTTTGTGGTTGGGTTGCCTAAGACTAGGAAGTATTTTGACTATATTTGGGTTGTTGCGGATAGAATGACAAAGTCGATTCACTTCCTATCAGTCAAAACTACTTATGGTGCCAAAGATTATGCCAAGTTTTATATGCATGAGTTGGTTAGATTTCATGGGGTGCCCTTGTCTTTTATTTCAGATCATGGTTGTCAATTCATTTCTCACTTTTGGAGGTCCTTCCAAAGAGGTCTTGGTACCAAGGTTAAACTTAGCACGACCTTTCACCCTTAAATGGATGGTCAGGCGAAGAGGACAATCCAAACTCTTGAGGACGTGCTTAGAGCTTGTGTTTTAGAGTTTAAGGGCAGTTGGGATGAACATCTTCCTCTCACTGAATTTTCTTATAGCCAATAGCTTTCATTCAAGCATTGGTATGACTACTTTTGAAGCTCTTTATTGTAGGCGTTGTAAATCCTAGGTTTGTGTGGTTTGAAGTGGGGAAAATGGCTCTGCTAGGTCTAGATTTTTTCATGGAGACTTTGGAGAAGGTGAAGTTGATTAGAGAGATTGAAAACAACCCAAAGTAGACAAAAGTCCTACTCCGACGTGAGGAGAAGAGATCTTGAGTTTAAGGTTGGTGATTAACTTTACTTAAAAGTCTCATCCATGAAGGGTGTGGTCTGTTTTGGTAAGAAGGGAAAGTTAAGCCCATGGTTTTTGGGTCCTTGTAAAGTATTGAGGAGAGTGGGTAAGGTTGCTTATGAATTGGAGTTACCTATGGAGATGAATATGGTTCATTCAGTCTTCCATGTGTCCATGTTGAGAAACTGTGTGGGTTACCCAAATGCTATAGTTCCCTTAGATGTTGTGGGTGTTATAAAAGATAATTTGACCTATGAAGAGGTCCTGGTGGAGATTTTGAATAGACAAGTGAAGAGGTTGAGAAACAAAGATGTAGCTTCCGTCAAGGTCCTTTGGAGGAACCAACAAGTTGAAAGTGCCACATGGGAAGCCGAGGCAGACATGAGAAAGCGATATCCATACCTCTTCCAATCTACTCAAGCCTAACGTACTAATTTAAGTCCCTTATATGATTTCAAGTCTTAAGTTTCAGCCCTTATATCATTTTGCATGCATTCATGTTTATGTTGATAAGTTTATGGTAATTATTGACATTCATGTTGAGATTCTTGAAGCATACATGTCGAGCTGAAATCTTCATGATTACTTCTCTTATGCACGTTTCTTTGACCTTCGGGGAGGAATGTTCCCAAGGGGGACATATTGAGACTCCCTAAAACTGTGCTTCAGAAATGCCCATAATCATAATTTCTATATATCTCAAAATTAATGTCTGATATCAAAAATTCGACTTTATATTTTTTATCAGGGGGTAAAATTGAGTGGAAAATAGGTATAACTTGGATTTTTAGAGGACGCATAGAAAAAAATAATTTTCACTAATTTTCCTTGTCCAATATGCATCCGCACCCAGGCCGCAATGCAGACTGGGCGTGGAGCATTACCAACTTTTCCTTCGCATTGGGTTCGCATCCCAGACCAAATGCAGACCACTATTGATTTTCCCTTTATTTTCTGTTTTTGCTCAAGGACCTTGGGTCATAGCCCCATGCCCACTTATGCGTGAAAACACCTTTACTTAGCCATTTTTCAATTCTATATCACTCAAAACCATCTCAAAAGTCTCTCCAAGACTTAACCAAATATTTCATTTAAATTTCAAGGGTTTCAATCCTAAATTTGGAACTCAAGGATTCTCTTCAAGCTCCAAATTCTCTTCACGTCAACTGAAGAAAACCCAAATTTGAGGTATATGAGGTTCATCCATTGGGCCCTTTCACCCTTGGAGCCCAATCTTTCTTTTTATGAAAATCGCATGTTTTCAAGTTGTATTATTGATGGATATCTCTTATTATGGATTTTGATTACGAATTATGTTGGCGTTTTGTGAAATGTTGATTAATTATGCATGTTTATCTATCCAAATATTATACTATGAATTGATTTTGTCTATATAGACTGTGTATGTTTTGACTATGAAACTATGATCTATTATGAGATTTGATGATAGATTTTAAGGTATCTTACATAAGGAATTTACGAAATGTTGGAGGGTTAATTTACATAGATTTTCCTCATATTATTTCACTCTTTAATTGCATGACTTCCAACTGGCATTACACACCCATCAAGTGTTTGATAAAATGTCTTGACAAGGATTCTCAAGTTAGTGATGATCTATTGCAAGAGTTACAAGTCAAGTGACTTTATGATGATTAAGGTCTTACATGTATGCATTGAATTCAAGAAATGTATCTATGGTGTTGCAAGTATAGCACACCTTGTTGGGGTGGGGGACCGATATGCCCAATCACCTTGTTGAGGGGGTGATATGCCTCAATCACCTTGTTGGAGGGTAACATGTTTAATCACCATGTTGAGGGGTGGATACCTCGACCACCTTGTTGGGGGTGACATGCCTAATCACCATATTTAGGGGTGGATACCTCGCCCATCTTGTTGGGGGTGACATGCCCAATCATCATTTTGAGGGGTCGATACCTCGACCACCTTGTTAGGGGGTGACATGCCCAATCACCTTGTTGAGGGATGGATACTTCAATCACCTTCCAATGGGGTAACATGCCTCGGTTTCCAAGTAGTAGTTTCTTGGTCTATGATGATTATGTTCTCTTCCTACACACATATGCATGCTATATAGATACTATATTTATCCGTTGCTTATGATGTGCATTTTAACTATGTTGGCTTATGTCTTGTTGCATTGCATCCTACATATTTAGTACATTCAAACATACTTACGCATACTCTATGCCTACATGGTGTTACCATGTAAGAATCATATCATCTCTTAATCATCCTCCATGTTTCTAGTTCAGTGTTTTGTAGATAAGCTTTGATGAGTCCTCAAGTTCGAGGACACTATCTTTGCTATTCTTGCTATTTTACTTTTTCTTTATGTTGAACATTTGATACTATGAGGGTGACCCCGAAAAGTGTCTTGGCCCCTGCTCCATTCCATGTTAGAGGTGTTGTTGGATAATTGATGTATTTATACTATGAGTTTGACTCTTGAATGTTTTATGATTATTAAAGAATTTCCTTAGTTTCGTTTCCCTTATTTATATCTCTTGTTGTGGTTATTTTGCTTCCGCGACCAAGGATGTGTGATTAATATGCTAAGAGGCTTGTTTGAGGTTCCTTCAGGTTCCCATTCACTATGTCACATCTAGGTCCTAGGCTTGGGTCGTGAAACACTCTCTCTCTCGGATCAAAGATAATGTCCAACCTTTGGGGCAAGAGTCGCTAGAACATGCTGTACGACTATCCTATGCTGGCACACGTAGTTCTGGGGTGTTCCTCAATCACCCAACTTAGTACTCAATAATACTCCCAAGACTAAAACATGCACAACTTATCCATCAAATAAATCCTCTTTAAGACTCATCTCAACTAATACCATCATCCATCAATGAATGCATTATGAGAAAATATATTTACATCATCATCAATATGTACTCAAAGCATCATTTAGACTCAATGCTCAATGTAATCAAAGCCCATTAAAACGTCAAGTGGTTTTTTTTAGAAAAACTCATACTTCAAAATTCTTAGCATATCTTCAACACTCTTCATCAAATCATTATTCTTGCTCAAAAGTTATGTTCATGAAAACTCAATAAAATACGCTAAAAGAAATCTTCGGTGTTTAACATGTTCAGTATGACCATTAAATCTCAATTTTCAAAATAATGCATAAAAGCAATCATAGTCCTCAATTAGGGTTCATGTGAGTGAAGGCATGAATATACATTCAAACAATTACTCAACTTCAAGAACATCATCAAGATATTATTGTATACAGGAAACTCATTAATACAATAGAACTTAATTCAAGTATTTACTCAACATAATACTTCAAGAATCATGTGTGGGGACTCATGGGTTCTGAACTCATCTATGAACATCTATGGGGCACATGGGAGAACAATCTCATGCTTTTAATTTAGCCTTACATACCTGGGATGATGAACTGTTAATCCTCTTCAAAGAATTTGACATCGAATGTTGAAATCCACAATTTCTCTTCTTTCTCCCTCAAGAACCCTCGCTTTTAAACTTCGAAAAGAATGATCTTTAAAACAATTAATATGAAGAAAAACGACTAGTATATACGTTTTTGGGATTTAGGAGGGGTTGGAGAATGACAAAATTACCCTTCCCAGAATATAAGGAAAATCATCCAAAAATTACACAAGTCCACAACGCACCTCGGGCACGGACCAGTGTATTTTCCTCCAAAAATCTCCGAATGAGTTTTCAATTCCCGTAAAAGAATTTCCAAAAAACACAAGTGTGAGTGCACATTGCGCCTTGGGTGCACATCAACATTCTTCCGAAATTAATTACGAAGAATTAATTTTTGACCCGGTTGCTCTAAAATCAATTTGAGACCATTTTCCCACTCAATATTTCGTGCTGATCGAAAATTCGGCCTCGAACTTTCCATCAGAGATTAGGAGACGTGTTATGTACTTGATTTCATTGTAGGGGCATTTCGATAATTTCTTGGTGTGTTACACTATAAAATACTAAAATGTGGTTGTTTTCAAAAATTTTCCAAAAGTTATTTGATCGAATACTTTTGATAAATAATTATTGATTTTAGCTATATTTTCTTATTTATTATCATTAGTAGCAATATATAGCAATACTATGATAAATCTAGTAGCAAAAAGTGGATTATGCATATAATATAAATGTATTATAAATATTTTAAAATATAATATGCTTATTTGGTAAGAAATTGACATAATGTGTATTAAATTGAATGATAAATATATTATCCATCAATAAAATTTGTATTATATATGATTTATAAATAATTCTCTGTAATATGTGTTAAGACTAATGGGGAATGAATATAATTAATGCTAATGAAAAATTAGGAAATAAGTTTAAAATTATTTCATCATTTCATAAACTGGACAAGTATTGTTAGGTATCCTAAAGAGTTTAAATTATAGGCACTGTCAGCGTATAAGATTTTCTACACCATCAGGTAACTTTAAAGATAATTACCATAATTTTTTCAAGTAATATTTATACCTTTCGAAAAGAATATAACTTAGAAAAACATTAAAGGTAATTTGAATCCTAATTATACTATAATCCAAATTCCTTCCTAATTTTTAGATCTTTTTCTTTCTTAATTTGAATCCAAATTATACTCTCTCTTTCTCAAAGGTATTATATGACGCTGGTAAAATGATGATATTGCAATCCTTGTCTTTTCATTTTATTTTTATTCGTTTTATTTTTCGTAAATTATTCTGTTCATCTTTCATTTTATTTTTTAAAAGAAAACATAATTTATGTCATTCATATTTATAATAATAATTCTAATAAAATATGTAATAAAAAAGAATATTTGAAAGAGATGGAAGATGTAGGGAGTTGTTCAAGAGATTTTTCTTATTTGATGAAAAAAATACAATAATAGAAAAATGAAACGAACGCTTCAAAAATAGTTAATTCTGTGAAAAAAATACCAATAAATCCTAGAATCAACAAACAAAATTAAAATATATATAAAAAGGCTAGCTTTGATTGTATATATAAAAATACAATTTTTATATATTGAAAAAAGAATGTACAAAAGACTACATAGTGAAGGAGAAATGAATGGATATGTATGTATGTATGTATGTATATATATATATGCTTGTAGAATAATTAAAAAAAAAGATAGTTAGATTGTAGTAAAAGAAGTCAATAAAAAAAAAACTAAACTATTTTCCAAAGATGAAGAGAGAGGGTGAAAGGGGGAGAAATATATATGAAAGAGAAATAATAATAATAATTATTTTTTAAGAAAATATAAGTAAATAAATAAATAAAATATTATACAGAATTACTTATTAGTAACCTGCAATAGCAGGTCAACAATACCTTGCACCAAAATTAAACTCATCCTAAAATAGTATAGTGGACAAGTAAAGATGGACGGAGAAAATATTTAATACACACACACACACAAAAAAAAAAAAAAAACACATACACATACACATACGCACACACAATACAAGTTCTATTGATGGATAATATATTTATCACACACTTCAAAAGGCATTGCATCAATTTCTCATTAAACAACCACAATATATTTTTAAACTCTTATAATATATTTATATTACATGCATAATTAATACAAGTGCATATTTATCATATTACTATTATGTATTATTCTAAATGATAATAAATAAATAAAATTAATGCAAACAACATGTTGTAATGACTCTCCCAGTTATTTTCATCTTGGGAAATTCCAACGTTTAGAGCTTTCCTATGTGACCCCAGGTCATTTGCGACTTGCTGAGACTGAAGAGTTCAGTCATCAGGTCGTTCGCTTAGGTTTTGTGCAGTTTTCTGTAATTGGAGATCCTTGCAACTTCAAAAGTTGACCTTTGTAAATAATGCAGGTAAACAATCTCAAAGTGGAATTCGGACAGCTCCATCAGCTTTGGAATGGTCAATTTAGGCTAGAAATATGATCGGCTCGAGTGCCAAGGCCTTCGCTGCGAGTTTAGACCATTTACCATTTTGATTGTTGAAATTTGGCCCAAGGATGAATTTGGTCAATATTCATGGAAATCACACTTAGATGAGAATTTTAACAGCATGATTAGCTCTGAAATGTTGAGTTTGGCCTAGAATGACCTTTCGTTTAGCTTTCGAGGCTTTTGGGCTCCTTCCAAGCCCCTAGATGGAACTTGATTAAAAATGGCCTTGAAAGTGGGACAACATTTAGTCGTAATAATCTTGGATGTAAATTTTGACTGCGCCATTGAGTTCAAAATATCAAATTTGGTGGGGTAACATAGTTCATTTGTGTACACGGGGTTCCAAACGAATTTCGAGGACTTCATCAAAGAATTGAACTTGGATAAACATTGTCGCTTCAGCAAAATCTAGTCCAAGGGAAATTATGGTTCACTTTCGCGGGCCCTAGAACATATTTGCGGAGGTCACCTCTGCTGTGCTTTGCATTCGCGGGAGCTAGGCTGCATTTGCGGGGACCACGTGCCTTGACCTTCTACATTTCCAGGCCAGACTCCGCATTCATGGAGGTCTTTTGATGACTAATCCTCTAGTTAAAAACATATATGACCAACCCTTTCCCCCTATTTTTTTCACTCTTTTGGGAATTAAAGAGCTCCAAATTCAACGATTTCAAAGGCTATTTTGCTTACTTTGTTTTAGGAGCACACGTTGGTTACATTGGAAACCGATTTGGGCCTTTGTTTGAGGTAATTATCGTCCCAAAGGGGCTTCCCTTTTCTTGTATTAGGATTCAATGGTAAAATTATTGTTTGGTTGATATCTTTCATTTTGAGCATCAAATTTTTCCCATTTGGGGTACAAGTTCTAGAATGCATTTAGAACGCTTTAGTGGAGTCGATTTCAGGATTCCTGTTACGAGTCCCACAATCCCATTTTTGACCCAATTTTGGGTTCCTCCCCAAAAAATAAGAATATAGTGTGAAAATTTCATATTGATGAGGCAATCTATATTTTGATATTGTGAAAGCATTTGGAGTTGATTTCGATGTGGGAAGTCATTGGGAAAGGACGTAGAGCTTGCACGTCCGACTTCTAGGTAGGCTACGGTCTCCCTTCTTTTGATTGACCTTTATAAGGTATAGTATAGTATAAATTGCTTGTGTTTGAGGTTATATGTGACAAGTTAAGTTCAAAATTCTTATTTCCTGCTTCTTGGTTTCATTATGAGCTTTATGCTATGTTGCCTCTATGAAAGTATAGGATTTAGTTGGTACTTCATCATTTAAGCCTTAGTTTAGCCTTGCTAACCTATTTCAGGTGTCCCATCTGATGTTTATTATGGTAATCAAATTTGTACCTAAGTATTGATTATGATATTGATCCTTAGTTTATTTGGCCATTGTGGGTGGGATCTCAAGAGGTGTACTGTCCTTTATTAGTTTCGAAGTATGTTATAGTCTCGATATAGTGGTTTTCATATTATTTGGTTTATAAGTAAATGTTGTCCTCATATTCCAGACTAAGTGTTAGATTTTCTCATGTTTTTTCCCTAGCCAATGGGTAGAGACTAGTTATTCTTATATCATGGGAATATACTTCCAGTTGATTTAAGAGACTAAAGAAGTTCCCTGTGGGATGCTTATTCATCATAATACCCCTGTTGATATTTGGTTAGAGTTGAAGTTATTTTTGGTATAGTTGTTGACTTGCAGGGTATATTTGAGCCCTAGGTCTTAATCTGAGATTTGTGATGCCATTGGATCATTTTTGTGCTTTAGGACATAATTAATTATAGCAAACAGTTGTATGTGATTATGTGTGGTGTTTGCATGTTGGTGACGAAATGCATTGCATTGGTTCTTTGTTTCTTCACGAATGTAGTTGACTATGGTGCATCCATTGATTCTTAGCATTATTTTGAGAAAGCTAGGTTGTTACCTAGATTGTTTATATCAATTTTCTAAATAGGGGTCATACTGCCTTTACTATTTAAGATTTGGAGTAGAGGTATCTGAGATGCACTCATTATATTTTTTACTCAGTCGAGGAGTCCCTGACCTTTTCTATGTACTGATTTAATTTATTATCTTCAGTCAGACGGCAGAGCAGATCCAATAGATCAATAATGCAAATATTGATGATAAGACCTGGATTAGGATAAAGTAGGTATACAAGAGCATTATCGAGCTCCCCATGGAGATCCTAGAGAGGTGCATAGATCCTACTTCCTGGCCAGGATTGAGAGTGAGTGCATGTTAGACCCCATAATTATTTCAATTAAGGATAACTATACAATTGAGAAATTTTATTGTGGATGCTGGGTAAGTTAAACTTAAGTATATTTCCGGTATTTGGTTAGAGTATTAAGTGAATATGGCGGGCATAATTAATTTTGAGTCGGAAGTCCTTAATTGGATAAAAATAAAAAAAGTTTGGGACCTAATTGATTAAGGGGCTAAGATGGAGCCCTTATGTTGCAATTTCAGAAAGTTGAAGTCTATATATATATATGTGGGTTCTTGTTCTTGACACTTAGAAAAATTAGAAGAAGAGGAGAAGAAGAAGAGAAGAAGAAGAAG
>JAOTQR010078903.1:0-10931 GCA_025774065.1 Solanum ossicruentum
CTTTGAAAATTTGGCATCATTATTTATATGGAGTGCATGTTGATGTGTTTATCGATCATAAGAGTCTCCAATATGTGTTCACCCAAAAAGATCTCAACTTGAGACAGTGAAGGTGGTTGAAGTTTCTTAAAGATTATGATAGGAGTGTGCATTATCACCCTGGTAAGGCTAATGTTATGACCGATGCTTTGAGTTGGGTGTCTATGGGTAACCTAGCTCGTGTTGATGGTGGTGGGCAGGAGGTGGCTAGGGAGGTCCATCGGTTGGCTAGATTGGGGGTTAGGTTGGAAGAGGTTTACAATGGTGGTGTAGTGGTGGTTGATGGTCCAAATTCTTCATTGGTTGAGGAGTCTTTCTTTGACCCCGCCTTGTTAGAGTTAAAGACCTTGGTGAGAGATGATAAAGTGGAGGTTTTCTCCTAAGGGGGAGATGGTGCCCTTAATACCAAGATAGATTGTGTGTGCCTATTGTTGAGGACTTGAGAAATAAGGTTCTTGATGAGGCTCCTAATTCTTCCTATTCTTTTCACCCAATTTCTATCAAGATGTATAGAGATTTGAGGGATGTGTTATGTGGGATGGTATGAAGAAAGACATTGCTAAGTTTGTGTCCGATTGCCATAATTGCTAACAAGTGAAACCTGAACATCTAAGGCCGGGTGGCCTAGCCCAAGATATTGAGATTCCTACTTAAAGTGGGAGGAAATTAACATGGATTTTGTGGTTGGGTGGCCTAAGACTACAAAGGGTTTTGATTCTATTTGGGTTGTGGTTGATAGAATGACAAAGTCAGGTCATTTCCTACTGGTTAGGACTATATATGGTGCCAAAGATTATGCTAAGTTGTACATTTATTAATTGGTTAGATTGCATGGGGTACCCTTGTCTATCATATTGAATCGTGGTACTCAATTCACTTCTCACTTTGGAGATCCTTCTAAAGAGTTCTTGGTACCATGGTAAAGCTTAGTATGGCCTTTCACCTCAAATGGATGGGCAAGCCAAAAGAACTATCCAAACTCTTGATGATATGCTTAGAGCTTGTGTTTTAGAGTTTAAGGGTAGTTGGGATGACCATCTTGCATTGATTGGGTTTGCTGATAATAATAGATATCATGTAAGCATTGGTATGACTCCTTTTGAGGCCCTTTATGGTAGACATTATAGATCACCGGTTGGATAGTTTGAAGTATAAAAGATGACTTAGTTGGGTTCAGATTTAGTTATAGAGGCCTTATAGAAAGTGAGGTTGATAATAGATATGTTGAAAATAGCCCAAATTCGTCAACAGTCCTATGCTGATGTGAGGAGAAGGGATGTTGAATTTAAAGTTGGTGGTTGGGTCTATTTGAAGCTTTCACCCATGAAGGGTGTGGTTCATTTTGGTAAAAAAGGTAAATTGAGTCCAAGATTTGTGGGACCTTATAGGGTGTTGAGGAAGATTGGTAAGGTGGCCTATGAGTTGGAGTTTCCTAGTGAGATGGTCTTGGTTCATCCGGTCTTCCATGTGTCTATGTTGAGGAAGTATGTGGGTGACACAAATGATATTGTTCCTCTTGATGTTGTGGGTGTTGTTGGATACAATTTAACTTATGAAGAGCTTTTGGTAGAAATTTTGGATAGACAAGTGAAGAGGTTGAGGAACGAGGATGTAGCCTCCGTCAAGGTCCTTTGGAGAAACCAACAAGTTGAGAGTGCTACATGGGAAGCCGAGGCGGACATGCAAAAGCTATATCCCTATCTTTTTCATTCTACTCAAGCCTAAGGTACTAATCTAAGTCCCCTATGTGATTTCAAGTGTTGTGTATCAGCCCTTATATCATTTGCATGCATTCATGTTTATGTTGACAAATTCATGGTGATTTTGACACTTCTGTTGAGATTTTTTGAAATGATGTTTAAGTGCATGGTTGCATCCTAATGTGGGTTGAAATCATCTTGATTATTTCTCTTGTATATTGTTTCTTTGACATTCAAGGATGAGTGTTCCCAAGGGGGAGGTATCGAAACGACCCCAAAAAGTTCCTGAAAATATGCTTCGGAAAAGCCCATAATTATAATTTTCATATATCTCACAATTCGTACGCAATATAAAAAATCCCACTTAATATTCTTGATCAGGGGAAAAATTTAGTGGGAAATAGGTTTAACCCCGATTTTAGAGCAACAGTAGCAAAATTTATTTTCGCAAAAATTCACTTCCAGTGGCTATTCACGTTGGCTCCGCAACGCGGACCCATCGTGGAGTACTGTATTTTGTTGCCAGTTTTTCAGTGATGGCCTAAGGCTTTGGGGCCTTAGGCCTAAGCCTCCCTATGTACAAAAACACCAATACTTAATCATTTTTCAAGCTAATATCATACAAGACATTTCCCAAAATCTTCTCAAACACTTAGACAAATATTTCACTCAAATTCAAGTGTCCTAATCTCATTTTGGATCTAAGGATTTCATTCTAGCTTCAAGTTCTCAATCAAATCAACATCAAGGAAACCTCCAAAGTTGAAGTATGTGGGTTTCAACCATTGGATCCTTTCACTCATGGTGCCCAATCTTCCTTTTTGAATAAATTGCATTTTTCTAAGTGATTTACATGTGGGTCTTACTTATTATGAATTTGATTATGAACTATGTTAGGGTCTCTTAATAGTGTGACTGTTTAAGTATGTTTTGAGCTATGAATCTATGATCTATTTTGAGATTTGATGAAGGGTTTCAATGTATATTGCATGAGGGTATTACCAAGTGTTGGTAGGTTGATTTACTTCTAGTTTTCTTGCATGATTTCACTCTTGAATTGCATGGTTTTATACTAGCATTACACACCCGCCAGGTGTTTGATAAAATGTTTAGTTAAGGTATATTGAGTTGTTGAAAGCCTATTGCATGCTATATGAGTTAACTGACTTTATGATGATGAAAGGAATGTATACACAAGTTGTTATCATGGAAAGTATCTATAGTATTGCAAGTTGACAATACCAAAGATGAGGAGTATGTACCTCATCCACCTTGTCGAGTGGTGGCAATCCTATACTACCATACATGAGAGGTATATACCTCATCCACCTAGTTAGTTGGTGGCAATCTCGTACTACCATAAATGAAGGGTATATACCTCATCCACCTTGTTGGGTGGTTAGCAAGAAATGTAAGGGCAAGAAAGTCACCAAGAAGGTTGAGGAGGTGCCGATCAGACAGACACCAAGTGAGGCCATAACAATTCACTCACTTTCGACTATGGAGTTGAGTGATGATGAATGAGCCGAATATCTCGCCAACATCCCGCTCGGCAAAGAATCGGTCGAGAGGGTGGATACTGCCCGACGAGCAGTAGAGTTCTTAGGCCATATCTTGAATAAGTTCGATGGCAAGTTCCAGACCTTGGAGGAATTCACCCTCGAGGAGAATGATAACATTCGGAAAGGGTTGGACGGTTCTCAGACGGCGGAGCTCGAGTTGAGGGAGGCCATCACTTCCTTAGAATACCGGCTTATGGAGGTACTGAGCAAGATAGAGGCCATATGTGCCACCATGAAGGCCATGGGCGAGACCATGGAGGCTATGGGTGCAATGATGAGGGCACTTGAGGAAGGCATGGCTAAGAGAAGATGCGTCAGTATAGCTGGAGAAAGGGAGGCCAAGATCGAGGCTCCTAAGCCACCTGTCTTCAAAGACGTTAGAGACGCGCAAGAGGTGGAGAACTTCTTGTGCCACTTAGAGAATTACTTCAAGTGTAATAAGGTAAGGGATGATGATACAAAGGTCAATACAGCCGTGATGTAGTTGACCGAGATGGCAATGCTGTGGTGGAAGCGAAAGGATGCTGAGATAGGAAGGGGACTCTGCATGATCAGCACCTGGGAACAGTTCAAGGCAGAGTTCAAGAAGGCATTCTAGCCCAATAATGTCATCTACAAAGGCAAGACGAGGCTTAGGGAATTGAGGCAGATGGGTAACATGAAGGCCTATATAAAGGAATTCATAACCCTCACGCTTCAAATCCCTAACCTGATGTAGGAAGACATGTTTTTCTACTTCATGGACGGATTGCAGGGTTGGGCCAGGACGAAACTGGAGCATCAACTCGTTTCCACCTTTGATGAGGCCATCATGCAGGCAAAGGCTTTGATGGACACTCGATACGACAAGAGAAGTAGAGATCGAGGGGAAGACTCGGATGGAGGTCATGACCAAGGTGGGGGAGATAGTGGCAAAGGCCGGGCTTGGTAGCCACATCCCAAGTATCATGACATAGGTAGGCCTGATAACAGGAGGTACGGATGGTAAAGCGATGGAGAGGGAAAGGCGCAGCCCAAGAAAGCACGCAACTACTACCTATATGGGGGTTCTCATAGTTAGAAGAAGTGCCTAGATTGAAGAGGCTTGGTGCCATACGGCGGGAACGGAAGGAGAAGGAGACACATAAGGAGGTGCACGAATCGGGGGAAGATTCAGACATACCCCAGGTAGGCATGATTGGGCTATGCGAAGCAATCATGTGGCCACCAGATAGGCCGAAGGAGTGCCGAGCACAGTATGTGGATATCACGATCAATGGGCAACCCGCTTGTGCCATGGTCGACACAGGCATAGAGGATAACATTGTGACTAAGCCTGTGGCAACCATGTTGGGGCTGAAATACAACCCAAGTAATGCAAAACTTAGGATGGTCAATATGCCAATAACTCCTGTGTGTGGCGTGCGTTATGGCAAAGAACAAGAAGAAAACTAACCCCCTTTTTTTGTATTTCCTTAATTTATTTCCTTAATTGAATTTTAGTGTTGGGTAAGTGGCATGGTAAGACCAACTTCCATGTCGCCCTATTAGATCTCTTTGACATCATCCTTGGGCAGGAATTTTTTCAGAAGTACCATTTGGGGATCGACCCCTACCTCCAAAAACTCGTGGTCTTGGAAAGGGTGTTTCCTACATGGTGCCCTTAGTACAGAAGCCCAATTCAGAGAGACAAGTTCAGCTGTCGGCCATGCGGCTTGTGGAGGGGTTCCAGGATAAGCAGCCATTGTCGTGTTCCACGCCCGCGAAGAGGAAGAGTCGTTGGAAGAGAAGCCATTGAAGGGAGCCAAGCAGGAGTAAGGAGAACCACTGTAGCAGGACACCTCAGGCACGGAAAGGGTGCGAAATTCAGACGAGACCACAAGGGAACGACATGAATACTTACGGCAATCCAAAGGTGGAGACGGGGGAGTTCCAATAGCAGTAATGCACCGAGGTCGTCGCATTATTAGGTGGGGGAGAATGACACATCCCGCCTAAATTCTACCTCAAAATAGTGCAAGAACATGTCTACCATCCCTGGAGGACTCCGAAACTCTCTAGAATTTTGTAGAAGATTGAAGACAATGCTCTAGAGACCTGGAAAGTTCCAAAAATGTGGAGAAATATGTGGAGAGGCCTTGTAGTCTTTAGTCCCCTCTAAAATTAGGTGGAAGAATCTAGAGAGGGACTAAAGTGTAAATACTTAGGGACTTGTTGTGTAAACATTAATTGTAGTTTTGCCCCTAGGAAGTTGTATAAATAGGAGGGCCATTTATTTGTTAGGCATCCAAGAATCCAGAAATCAATCAAGCCTTGTAAAGCATTCTTCCAAGCAATACAAGTTCTCTTCCTTATAAAAGCTCTTTTGTCTTCTTGATCTAGTGTTCCCTTAGCGGTCCAAAGTTGAAAGGCTTACTAGTATTTGGAAGATCTTGAAAGATTTATGATCAAATTGACTAGTGCCGCACGAAAGTTCTAGCGTGAGTCCTAGGTCTGACACTAGGGCCTAGACATGACACAATGAATGGGGAACTCGAAGGAACCCCAAGCAAGCCTCTTTACATATCATTACACATCCTTGGTCACGGAAGCATTATATAAAATAACAAAGTAGTAAAAATGGGATAAGGGACTAAGGAACATCCTTCATATTATAAATCATAGTACGCTCAAAAGAATGTAACATAATAAATCATAAGGTTCCAACAACACCTCTACTACATAGAGAAGAGCAAGGGACCAAGACAAGCTATCAGGCTCACCCCTTATAATCATAAGCATACATCAAAGAAAAGAGTCTTAATACATAACATTGAGTCATAGACATTGTCCCGGAATGGAGGACTCACCAACTAGATTGAGAGAGAATTCTACTACCCACGTGGAGGAGGAGGATGATCAAGTGAGGCTCCAGTTCCTACATGGTAACATTATGTAGGCACAGAGTATACGTTAGTATGTTTGAATGTACTAAGTATGTAGGATAAAGTGCAACAAGAGATAGGCTTATAGGAAAAATGCAATATCGAGGGAAATAGATAGTAGAATAACAATATAATATGGATGAATGATACTTGAAGTAAAACATACTTACAACGAACGTATCACAAGTGAAGAAGGTGACCAGCATCATAAACCAAGGCCTACTACCTCCTAATTAAGGCAATTGAGGTATATACCCCCCAATAGGATAGCACAGGCCTACCAACCCCTTATCTAGGCAATTGAGGTATATATCCTCAACATGGTAGCATGGGCCTACCACCACCTGAGCTAAGCGATTGACTTGTATACCATAAACATTGTAGTTCAGGCCTACTACACCCCGAACTAGGCATT
Source organism: Solanum ossicruentum (assembly GCA_025774065.1). NCBI lineage: Eukaryota > Viridiplantae > Streptophyta > Magnoliopsida > Solanales > Solanaceae > Solanum > Solanum ossicruentum. Next base: position 6,620 of record JAOTQR010078903.1, read on the forward strand.
AGTCAACTTTCGTCATAATAGATACTTTTCATGAAATCAACACATGCACAACATACTTTCATCATCGTAAAGTCATATATCTCATATTTCAAGCATTACGCCTTCAACAACTCAAGAATCATAATCCAAACATTTTATTAAACACTTGATGGGTGTGCAATACTAGTGTAAAACCATGCATTTCAAGAGTGAAATCATGCAAGTAAATCCAATGTAAAACCACCCACCAAAGCTTGGTAATATCATAATGAAATATACATCAAAATTCCTCATCTAATCTCAAGAACAATTTATGATTCATAGCTCAAAACACGCTTAAACACCACACTTTTACAAAAATCCAACATAGTTCATAGTCAAATTTATAAACAACCTAGAAACTAGTTGAAACTACCCCAAAACGTGTCCGAAAGTGTGCGACAAAAATGCCTGAAATCGTAATTTCCCTATGTCTCAAAATCTTTACTTGATATCAAAAATCTGACTTCATATTCTTGTTCAGGGGGTCAAATTAAGTGAGAAATGGGTCTAACCCTAATTTTAGAGCAACGGTAGAAAAATTTGAAAATCATAAAAAATGTGATTTCCAGTGTGCATCTTCGCCCCTGGCGTGATGCGCCAAGGGCATGCTGCAGTATATTTTATGCACTATTTTTCTTGTCCAGTCCAAGGCATTTGGGTCTTGGACTTAAGTGTTCCCATACGTGAAAATACCTATACTTAGCCTTATTTCACCCTCACATCATTCAAGAAATTCCTAAATACTCAATCAAACACTGAGAAAATATTTCATCTCCAAATTCCAAGTCCCAAAACTCATCCGGATCTCAAGTTTCTCATTCAAACTTTAAGTCTCCATCTCCAATCTCCTTCAAGAATTCTACAAAGTTAAGGTATGCAGGTTTCTTTCATGGGTTCCTTTCACCCATGATAACCAAGCTTCTTTTTATTTAAAATTCCATGATTTAAAGTTTATTTACTCATGGGTCTTACTTATTATGAATTTCTACACACTGTTGGGGTATCATGAAATTATGATTGTTTTACTATGTTTTGAGCTATGAATCTAAATTCTATTGTGTGAGTTGATGAAAAGTTTTGATGTATATTGCTTGAGGGTGTTACCAAGTATCTAATGATAGTTTTACATTGATTTTCTAGCATGATTACACTCTTGAATTGTATGGTTTTATACTAGCAGTATACACCCGCCAAGTGTTTGATAAAATGTTCAGTTATCGTAATTTGGAGGAATTGAACATCCAATGTATTTCTTTGAAGTTGAATGACTTTATCATGATGAAAGAAACGTATGTATATGATATTCTCCTATATAGTGTTGGAATGCGACCATGCCTTGCTTAGGGAGTTAAGAGCTCGGATAACCATGTCGTGGGGTTTGTACCTTGATACTAACAAAGGGTTTGTGCCTTGGTAACTGAGTTAAGGGGTTAGTACCTTAATCACAAAGGGTGGTAGGGTGTGAGTATCCACCAACCAATAAAGGAGTTCATACCTTGGTAACCGTATCAAGGGGTTAGTTCCTCAATAACCAAGGGTGATAGGGTGCGACAATCCACCAACCAACCAAAAAGGTTTGTACCTAGGTAGCCTACGAGTTTTATAATGTTGCTCTCTTCTTACACCTTGTATCATATTCTATGTAAGCATGTATTACTTAAGCATTTATCATACATGCCATATTGCTAATATGTTATCTATTGCTTACTATTATGCTTTTTGGTTATGATGCTTAGCTCTCGTTGCATTGCATCCTACATACTTAGTATACTCAGATGACTAATACATACTCTATGCCTACATGATGTTACCATATAGGAAACGGACTCCCACTTGATCATCCTCCTCCATATGGCTAGTACAACTTCTCTTAAGCTCTTTGGTGAGTCCTACATTTCGGGGACAATGCTTATAATCTCATACTATGTTCTAAAACTATATTTCTTTTGTGTATATATTGACTATGAGGGTAATCCTTGTAGCTTGTCTTGACCCCTTCTAAGTATCTAAGTTTTAGAGATGACGTTGGACATGTTTTATATTATGCTATGAGCTTTGAGTCTCTTTTGACTCTTGATATTTATGATATGAAAGTTGTATCTTAACCCCATTTATCCCTATTTGCTATCTCTTGTTTTATTTTATTGCTTCTATGACCAAGGATGTGTAATGATATGTTAACAGTATTGCTTGGGTTCCCTTTAGGTTCCCTATGCACCGTGTCACGTCTAGGCCCTAGGCTTGGGTCATGACAAACTTTCTATCAGAACACTAGGTTGTTAGATCCTCAGAGTCCAACACACTACTTTAATTAAAGTCTTATTCATAGTTTTGTTGTACACTACAACAATGAGTAAGAGGTTATGAGAGGTTTTAAGAATTATTTCCCTTCTCCTTACTCTTTGTCGTGCTATAGAAGTTGAAGCAAGATTTCCCCCCCTAAGGATTGTTCTTTGCTATGCTAGAACTCACGCTAGAACTTTCGTGCGACACTAGTTATAAGGTAGAGAACTTGTACTGCTTGGAAGAATGCTTTGCAAGGATTGATTGATTTCTGGATTTCTGGATTCCTAACAAATGAATGGCCCTCCAATTTATTCAACTTCCTAGGGGCCAAAGTACAATTAATGTTTACACAACAAGTACCTAAGTATTTACACATTAGTCCTTCTCTAGATTCTTCCACCCAATTCTAGAGAGGACTAAAGACTACAAGGTCTCTCCACACATTTCTGCATGTTTCTGGAACCTTCCAGGCCTCTCTAGTATTGTCTTCAATCTTCTGCACAATTCTAGAGAGTTTTGGAGTCCTCCAGGCACAGTAGACACATTGCTGCACTATTTTGAGGCAGAATTTAGGCGGGATGTGTCATTCTCCCCCACCTAATGATGCGGCGACCTCGGTGACTTACTGCTGTTGGAACTCCCCCGTGTCGACCTTTGAACTGCCGCAAATCTTCATGTCGTCCCCTTGTGGTCTCGGTTGGAGTTTGCACCCTTTCCATGCTTAAGGCATCTTGCTGCAGTGGGTTGTCCTTTCTCCCACTTAGCTCCCTTCAACAACTTCTTTTCCAACGACTTTTCCACTTCGTGGGTGTGGAACACGACAATGGCTGCTTATACTAGAACCCCACAAGCTGCGTGGCTGACAACTGAACTTGTTTCTCTGGCTTGGGCTTCTGCACTTAGGGCACCATGTAGGAATAACCCTGTTCCAAGACCACGAGTTGTTGGAGGTAGCGGTCGATCCCCTCATGGCACTTTCGAAAAAATTCCTTCTCAAGGATTATGTCAAAGAGATCTATTGGGGCGACATAGAAGTTGGTTTTACCATGCCACTCGCCCAACACTATATCGACTCCCTGAGCTACGTGACACATAGGAGTCATTGACGCATTGACAGTCCTAAGTTGTGAATTATTTGGGTTGTATTTCAGCCCTAACTTGGTTGTCACAGGCTTAGTCACCATATTAGCCTCTGCGCTTGTGTCGAACATGGCACGAGCGGGTCACCCATTGATTGTGATATCCACATAATGTGCTCGACACTCCTTTGATCTCTCTGGTTGCCGCGTGATCGCTCCGCATAGCCCAATCATGCCTACCTGGGCCATGTCTGAATTTCCCCCTACTTATGCACCTCTTTCTGTGCCTCCTGCTCCTTCCATTCCCACAGTATGGCACCAAGGCTCTTCAATCCGAGGCACTTCTTGTAACTATGCTGCCCCCTGCATAGGTAGCACTTGAGTGCTTTCTCAGGATGTGCCATGCCCTCTCCGTCACTTTACCATCTGGACCTCCTATTATCAGGCCTACTAGTGTCATGATACTTGGGATGTGGTTGCCAACCCCGGCCTTTGCCACCATCTCTCCCACCTTGGTCATGACCACCATCCGAGTCTTCCCCTCAGTCTCTACTTCACCTGTCATATCGAGTGTCCGTCAAAGCCTCTGCCTGCATGCTGGCCTTGTCAAAGGTGGAAACCTGTCGATGCTCCAGCTCCATCCTAGTCCAACCTTGCAATCCATCAATAAAGTAGAACAACATGTCTTCCTCCGCGAGGTTGGGAATTTGAAGCATGAGGGTTGTGAATTCCTTTATATAGGCCTTTATGTTACCCGTTTGCCTCAATTCCCTAAGCCTCATCTTAGCTTCATAGATGACATTATTGGGGTAGAACGTCTTCTTGAACTTTGCCTTGAACTATTCCCACAAGCTGATCGTGTAGAGTCCCCTTTCTATCTCAGCATCCTTTTGCTTCCACCACACCATTGCCATCTCGGTCAAGTA
>JAOTQR010078904.1:0-10928 GCA_025774065.1 Solanum ossicruentum
AGGAGAGTAGTTTGCAATTTGGTTAAGCCAAGGACTAGCTATGGAAAAGTACGCTTGACAATTTTTAAACAAAGCTAATAAATAAATAATAAATTTTGCTAATAAATAAATAATAAATTTTGAATTAGAATATTTTAAATTTTAAAATATTAACTACTACCTTTCACAAAGTGAAGATGAAAAAAAGAGAAATTCTTGGAAAATTATTTAAAATAATGTGTATATAAATGGTAAAAATCAGATAATCTTAATTTAAATATTATGATGTGTACCACCTAGTGAAAGGACAAAAATACTATAGAATGGACCTTGCGCGTAACGTGTCATCCTATACTCCGTTTGCAAATCCCATACCAAATTTGCGACCAGTGCGAAAAGTCAAGTCGGGAAATGGTCTCGATTCGACAAAAAATCGAAAGAATGCAAATTATTTTTTTCAAAGTGAGCTCAAAACAGTGGGATTTCCGCGCCCCTTCCGCGACGCGGAGTGGACGTGAAACCACACTTAAGAATTTTCTGAAAATTTATGAAAAGTTGATATTTCGTGAAAATGTTCTAAAAGTAATAGTGCGCGTCGCGCTCTAGTGTAAGAAGTAGACAATTTTTGTTTTTTGATGGGGAGGGGCAATTCCGACTTTTTCCACACTCCATAATCCTAAATTAGACGTTTTAAGTTTAGTTTAAGTCCAAAAACGTATTTTTCTTCACATTCTTACATTAAAAACAAGAAAACCCTTCCCAGAACTTCAAGCATAGAAATTCAAGAACAATTAGGGCATTTAAGATAATTCTTTCAATCTTCCAAGAACTCATTCCAAGGTATGTAAGGTCACCCAAAAGTAATTATTATGCTAATATATTAGAGACTGAAACTAGTTTTCATCCATAAACCTTCAAGTATAAGTTGAGACTAAGTTTCCCGTAAACTTTGTGAGTATGTTAATTTTCATGATGAATTCCATAGATCCTTGATGCATATAATGATTTTTGGTCCCTATATCCGTCAATTAAAGAATTGTTATCAAGTTTATGTTCATTCTTGAACAATAATTATTATTGTTGATTTCTTGAAAAATCTTGACATTATCTCAAGAAAAGAAAAGATTAGTTTAAATCAAGTTAAAGAATGATTTTCTTGAAGATATTCTTGGCATTTTAGTTGAGTAATTTAGCATGATTGAAAGTACATGAAAGATATTAGTTTCAATAAAGTTAGATTTCAGTTGAGAAAGCTAAGTAGTAAGCTGGGCTAAGTTTCTAAGAAAGTCACATTTCAAGAATTTATGATCTTTTAAGTATGAGCCATATAAGGTATTTTGGGCGTAGTATTGAGCATCGATATGGGAGAGAATAGAATAATTTACTCGAACTCATAAACTATTTAGCCAATATAAGATATGATTGTACTACAACACCTTCCTCATTAGCCACTGAGTTGACCCAATTTTGGGATGGATCCACTCCCCTAGTTCTTCGTCCCCTACCCCGACAAAGTACAAGACGATTCTAAGAGCATGGGCAAGACGCTGTATCACCACGAAGCTCATAGTGGTGGTTGTCGGTTAGAGAATCTCCCTAAGCTAAGAAATATGTTTACTTATCAGTTTTCAACATGTTATTTTTAGCATACAAGTCTTATGATTATTGTTATTTCACCTATGAATTATGATTATGTCTTTTGAGATGCATTATGATATCCGTATTAAATGTTTTGGCCATCTTACATATCATACATTCCACGTACTGACGTCCTTAGGACCTGCATCATTTTATGATGCAGACGTAGGTGACAAAGTTCCTCAACAGCCGCTTCAGTGAGAACCTGACAACTATCAGTTTTGGTGAGGCATGTTCTAAGTCTAGGGCTCTATGGATCATGTTTTTACTTTCAGTTTTTATTTCGATTCTGGCTACTTGGGACCTGTCTCAGTAGCCTTTTCAGACAGTTCAGTAGAGGTTTCATAGAGCATGTGTTAGCATTTTAGTTTCTAGTTAATTCAGATATTGCTTAAAAGTTTTAGTATTCGGCTTATGCAGATAGTTTTAGATCATCTTATTGCTCTTATAGCTGTTTCCACTATTATGAGTCTTCCGCTGAGTAAGTATCCAGGCCAAGTGGTTCGCTTGGGATCAGAAATGGTTTCCGAGTGCCGTTCACGTCCAGGGTGTAGGCTCGGGGCGTGATAAACTTGGTATCAAAGCGCAGAGTTCAAGAGTCCTAGAGAGTCTATAGAACCGTGTCTAGTAGAGTCCGTATTATGGGTGTGACATACGCCAGATCTATAATAGGGAGGCTATGACATATTAAGAAGCGTCATCCTTGCTTGTCATTCTTTTTTATCGTGTTTCAGAGTATATATCTGTGAAGTTATTTCTACCTCGTGCGTTCACGTCATGCTTTTCAGATCATGCCTCCTCGCAGAGCTAACATACCAGTCAGGGCAGAGGATACATAAGCAGAGGAAATGCGAACTAGCCGGCCTGAATTCTTGAGGAACCCAGAGGTCCATCTATGCCTGCGGAGTAGCCACAACAGGCTGACATATCTAATGCTAAGCTTCGCCAAGCCATACATACTTTGGTTCAGGCAGTCACTACTCAGGGAGGTCGCCAGAAGAAGGGCAGGAATGTGATGATTGGGGATATGGATATAGCCCGTTTGATGACGTATGTGCAGCAGCTAGAGGAGGAGAAGATGCAGGATAGGGAGGAGTTCAAAAGTAAGAGGGCCAACACATCAGGTCAGAAGTCAAGTAAGAAAGGGACTGGAGGGGGAGGTCAGTCATCTTTCCAGCTTAAGACAGACGAACCAGCACCTTCATCTGCTAGGGCATCGACATCAAGGATCAGAAATGAGCAGGGATCATAGCACCGCAGGTTTCTGGGCAGCCATCACAGGGTAGCGTAGCTCCGCAGTAAAACCGCTATCCTACTTGAGGTAAGTGTGGTAGATCTCATCCCGGAGAGTGCCTTAAAGGCATAAATGGTTATTTCAAATATGGTCAGATTGGGCATTTTCTTGAAGGATTGTCCTATGGGGAAGAAAAATATGAGGATACCAGGTCACAAACAGTCTCTTCAGTACCGCAGGGTAAGCCAGCTCACAGGGGTACTATAGCAGGGACAAGCGGGGGCGCAAACCACTTGTATGCCATAAGCACTAGATAGGAGCAGGAGAACTCACCTGATGAGATTATGGGTATGCTTAAGATCTTTATTTATGATGTCTATGCACTGTTAGACCCAGGAGCCACTTTGTCATTTGTAACCCCACATGTAGCTGTGAAGTTTGGGGTTAATCCAGAATGTCTTCATGAGCCTTTTAGTGTTTCTACTCCTACTGGAGAGTCTATTTTAGCCCAAAGAATCTATAGGGGCTGTCCAGTCTCTTTTTATCATAAGACTATTGTAGCTGATTTGGTAGAGTTAGATATGGTAGAGTTTGATGTCAACATAGGCATGGATTGGCTTCATGATACGTATGCCTCCATAGATTGCAGAACCAGAGTAGTCAAATTTCAGTTTCCTAACAAACCAGTCCTAGAGTGGAGGGGTAGCTCAGTCATTCCTAAAAGTCAGTTTGTATCATATCTCAAAGGTAGGAAGTTAATCTCCAAGGGGTGTATATATCACCTAGTCAGAGTTTAGGATTCATGTGCCGAGGCAACAACTCTTCAGTCTGTTGCCATTGTGAATGAGTTCCTAGAAGTATTTCCCGAGGATCTTCCCGAAGTCCCTCCTGATAGGGGATAGACACTCTTCTAGATACTCAGCTCATATCTATTCCCCCATACCGAATGGCTCCTTTGGAGCTAAAAGAGTTAAAGTTGCAGCTGAAGGATCTCTTATGTAAGGGTTTCATTAGACCAAGCGTCTTACCTTGGGGTGCCCCAATTCTTTTCACGCAAAAAAAAGATGGTTCTCTTCGGATGTGCATAGAGTATCATCAATTGAACAAGGTCACCTTTAAGAACAAGTATGCTCTTCCAAGAATTGACGACTTATTCGACCAACTTCAAGGTGCTACCTATTTTTCCAAGATAGACCTTAGATCTGGGTATCATCAGTTTAAGGTTAGAGAGAAAGACATTCCTAAGACAACTTTCAGAACCCGATATGGCCATTATGAGTTCTTGGTCATGTCCTTCGGGTGACGAATGCACTAGCAGCTTTCATGGATCTTATGAACAGGGTGTTGAGGTCGTACCTAAATATGTCCGTTATTGTGTTCATAGATGATATCCTGATCTATTCCCGTAATAAGGAGGAACATGTAGGCCATATTAGAGTTATCCTTCAGACCCTTAAGGATCAACAACTATACGCTAAGTTTTCTAAATGTGAGTTCTGTTTGGAGCCTGTGGCATTTCTGGGGCACATTAAAATATTGAAGCAGTAAAGAATTGGCCAAGGCCCATAACTCCCACAGAGATAAGGAGTTTCTTGGGCTTGGCGGGGTACTACATATAGTTTGTAGAGGGGCTTTCTTCTATTCCAGCTCCCTTGACTAAGCTAACTCAGAAGAAGACTAAGTTCGAATGGTCAGAAGCTTAGAAAAAGAGTTTCCAAGAGTTAAAAGGCTAGGCTGGCTACAACCTCAGTCTTATCCCTACCAGATGGAGTTGATGATTTTGTGGTTTATTGTGATGCTTCCAGAATGGGCTTGGGTTGTGTATTAATGCAGAGAGGCAAGGTGATAGCCTATGCCTCCAGATAGCTCAAGATTCATGAAAAGAATTACCCAACTTATGATCTTGAGCTAGCTGCGGTAGTATTTGCTCGGAAGATCTGGAGACACTATCTTTATGGTGGGCACGTGGATGTATTCACAGACCACAAGAGTTTGCAGTATGTGTTCGGCCAGAAGGAACTGAATTTGAGACAAAGGGGGTAGTTGAGCTGCTGAAAGACTATGATATGAGTATCCTCTATCACCCAGGTAAAGCTAATGTTGTTGCTGACGCTCTTAACAGGGTGACCATCGGAAGCACAACCCATGTTGAGGTTGGAAAGAAAGAGTTAGCTAAGGAGGTTCACAGACTAGCCCACTTGGGGGTGCAGATTGAAGATTCTGATGAAGGCAGGGCCATTATCAGACATGGGTCAGAGTCATCCTTAGTGGTAGAAGTGAAACAAAAGGAAGACAGAGATCCCATCCTTCTCCAATTGAAAAAAGATGTTCAGAAACAGAAAGTATTAGTGTTCTCAAAAGGGGGAGATGGTGTCCCGAGATACCAAGGCAGGCTGTGTGTGCCAAGTGTTGATGGTCTTAGAGATAAGATCCTTGCTGAGACTCATAATACCAGATATTCTATCTACCCTGGTGCAACAAAGATATATAGAGATTTGCGAGAAATCTATTGGTAGGATGGTATGAAGAAGGACATTGCAGAGTTTGTGTCTAGATGTCTAAATTGTCAGCAAGTTAAGGTTGAGCACCAAAGGCCTTGTGGTGTAGCCCAGAACATAGAGATTCCGAAATGGAAATGGGAGATGATTAATATGGACTTTGTGACGGGCTTACCTCGATCTCCTAGGTAGCATGATTCGATATGGGTCGTAGTAGACAGAATGATCAAGTCAACTCACTTCCTACCTGTCAAAATGACTAATACAACTAAGGATTATGCCAGAATTTATCTTAAGGAGATTGTTAGGATGAAGAGGGTCCACATATCCATTATTTTAGACAGAGGGGTTCAGTTTACAACACTATTTTGGAAGGCCTTTCAGAAGGGTCTTGGTACGAAGGTGAATCTTAACACAACTTTCCTTCCATAAACAGATGGGCAAGCAGAGTGAACTATACAGACCTTGGAAGATATGCTGAGGATGTGGGTGATAGACTTTAAAGGTAATTGGGATGATCATTTACCTTGCATTGAGTTCTCTTATAATAATAGCTTTCAGGCCAGCATATAGATGGAACCATATGAGGCTCTTTATAGAAGAAGGTGTAGATAAAAAATAAGGTGGTTTGAAGTTGGCAAGGTAGGATTGACAGGAACTGATCTAGTCCATCAGGCTATGGAAAAAGTGAAGGTTATCCATGAGAGTCTCAAGACAGCTTAGAGCCAACAAAAGTCTTACACAGATGTTAGAAGAAGAGATTTGGAGTTTGATGTAGGCGATTGGGTGTACTTGAAGGTATCTCCAATGAAGGGAGTTATGAGATTCGGGAAGAAGGGGAAGCTCAGCCTATGTTATATTGGGCCTTATCAGATTCTGAGAAGAGTAGGCAATGTTACTTACGAGCTAGAGTTACCAGCGGAGTTAAGTGTTATACATCCGATATTCTATATCTCCATGCTTAAGAAGTGTTCGGAAGATCCCTCTCTAGTTGTCCCGGTTGAAAGTGTTGGGATTAAGTACAACTTGTCTTATGAAGAGATTCCGATGCAAATATTAGTCCGGCAGGTTCATAAATTGAGGACCGAAGAGATTGCTTCAGTAAAAGTTCTGTGGAGGAATCAATTCGTGGAGGAAGCTACTTGGGAGGCAGAGGAAGATATGAAGGCAAGTATCCACACTTGTTTGTTGGCCTAAATAAGGACCTTGAAGGTAACTTTCATATTTCACCTTAAAGAATTATGTTTGTTAAGTTCAAGAATCATGTGTTTTGAGCTAGTTTTGTACATATTGTTATCATTCGAGGACGAATGATCCCAAGGGGGAGATATTGTAACACCTACTGAAAGGATAAAAATACCCTTAGAGTTGACCTTGCGCATAATGTGTCTTCCCATGCTCTGTTTGCAAATTCGAAATTGGATTTGCGATAATTGCGAAAAATTGAGTCGGAAAATGGTCTCGACTCAACAAAAACTCAAAATAACAAGAATTATTTTTGTCCAAATGAGTTCAAGACAGTGGGATTTTTGCGCCCCTTCCGCGACGCGGAGTGGAAGCGGAACCACACTTAAGAATTTTTCAAAAATTTACTAAAAGTCGAGATTTCACAAAAATATGCTAAAAAGCACTAGTGCGCGTCATGCACTAGTGTAAGAAGTAGGCAGTTTTTGTTTTTTGAAGGGGAGGGGCGATTCTGACTTTTTCCATACCCCATAATCCTAAATTAGACGTTTTAAGTTTAGTTTAAGTCCAAAAATATATTTCTCTTCACATTCTTACGTTAAAAACAAGAAAACCTTCCCAGAACTTCAAGCGCATAAATTCAAGAACAATTAGTGCGTTCAAGATAGTTCTTTCAATCTTCCAAGAACTCATTCCAAGGTACGTAAGGCCACCAAAAAGTAATTACGTTGTAATATATTAGAGATTGAAACTTGTTTTCACCCATGAACCTTCAAGTATAAGTTAAGACTAACTTTTCCATAAACCTTGTGAGTATGTTAATTTTCGTGATAAATTCGACAGATCCTTGATGCATATTATGATTTTTGGTCCCTATATCTGAAACAACCCCAAAAAGTTCCTGAAAATGTGCCTCAGGATTACCGGAAATCATAATTTCCATATATCTAAAAATTTGTTCATTATTTTGAAAATTCGACTTCATATTCTTGTTTAGGAGGTCAAATTGCGTGGAAAATGGGTCTAACCTAATTTTTGAGCAACCGTATCGAAATTCAAAAATCGCAAGAAACGCTATTTTGGAGGGTCAACTTTGAAGGGGCATATTTCTTATCACACAAAGAATTAAGTGGCCCACGACCTACCAAGTTAAAGCCCTTTGAATTAGCTCTCCAACACACTTTATTTCACCTCATTTCGAGTTTTGGATGAAGGATTTATACCCATTTTGGTAAAACTCGTTCATGCAGAAAATGCAGATTTACAGTGACCATCCGCGTCACCTCCGTGACGCGGATCAGTGTTATTTTGGCCTTGTATTTTTTATTTCGGCCCAAGACTCCAAGACTTTCAAGTCTTGGGCCCAAGGGTTCCCATACGTGTTTTTACCTATACTTAGCCTTATTTCATCCTCATATCATCCTCAATATTCCCCAATATCCTCTCAAACACTTACACTCATATTACACCCTGAATTCAAGTCTCAAACTCAAGACCAATCTTAAGGATTTCTTCAAGGATTTCACTATAGCTTCAAGTCTCCATTAAATTTTTTTTCAAGAACCTCTCCAAAGCTAATGTATGTGGTGTTGAACCATTGGGTCCTTCCACCCATGGTGCCTAAACCCCCTTTTTCTTAATAATGCATGAATTAAAGTTGATTTTACATGTGGGTCTTTTATATTGAGAAATTTACTCATAGTGATTTTAGTTCATGAAAGTATGATTGTTTTAGCATTTGAGCTTCAAATCTTGGATCTAATGTTGGATTTGATAAGGGGGTTTGATATGAATGTCTTGGGGGTGTTGCAAGGTGTTGATTAAAGGTTTTACCACTGATGTTCCTGCATGATTTTATCTCTAAATTGCATGCTCTTTTACCCTCATTACACACTCCTAAGGTGTTTGACAAAATGTCCGGTTATTGTTTCTTGAGGAAATGAAGGTTTAAAGCATGAGATATGATATGATTGACTATATAATGATAAAATGAGCTTATGTACATGATGAATACTATCTACAGTGTTGTGGTATACCATTCCCAGTTCGGGGGCCTAGTTAAGGGGTCAAAGACTCAATCACTAGGGTGATGGGTACGGTCATCACCAACCCAGTTGAGGGGTTGATTGCTTGACCACTAGGGTGATGGGTGCAATCATCACTAACCCAGTTGAGGGGTTGATTGCTCAACCACTAGGGTGATGGGCGCGATCATCACCAACCTAGTTGAGGGGTTGATATCTCAATCACTAGGGTGTTGGATGCTATTATCACCAACCCTAAGGGGTTTATACCTTGGCAATCAAGCTTGGTATCCCCTTCACATATGTTATTCTATATGAGCATGATTTACTTATGCACTGATCATATATGTCATATTTCTATATTATGCCTATTGCCTATCATTATATATTTTAAATTATGATGCTTATCTCTCGTTGCATTGCATCCCACATACTTAGTACATTCAAACGTACTAATGCATACTCTTGCCTACATGATATCACTATGTATGGACTAGAGCTCCTATTGATTCTTCTTGTGGCTGGCTGGATTGTTCCAGTTAGCCTTTGGTGAGTCCTCCATTCGGGGGACAAGGACTATTCTCTCACACTATATATTAAGACTCCCTTTACTTTATCATATACTTATGACTATGAGGGTGAGCCCGGTTATATGTCTTAGCCCCCACTATTATCTATGTAGTAGAGGTATTGTTGGACAAAGCTATGTACTTATGCTATGAGTTGATTCTATTATCTCTTGACTCTATGTTACGACAAGTTCTCCATTAGCCCCCTTTTGCCCTTATTTCCATTTTTCAAATGTCATTTGATTGTTTCCGCGACTAAGGATGTGTAATGATATGCTATGGCTTGTTTGGGATTTCTTCAGGTTCCCCATTAGCCAGTCACATCTAGGCCCTACACTTGGGTCGTGACAGTATCCATCAATTAAAGAATTGTTATCAAGTTTATGTTCATTCTTGAACAAGAATTGTTATTATTGAGTTCTTGAAAAATCTTGACATTATCTTAAGAAAAAAAATATTAGTTTAAATCAAGTTAAAGAATGATTTTCTTGAAGATATTCTTGGCATTTTAGTTGAGTAATCTAGCATGATTGAAAGTACATGAAAGATATTAGTTTCAGTAAAGTTAAAGATTTCAGTTGAGAAATTTAAGTAGTAAGCTGGGCTAAGTTCCCAAGAAAGTCACATTTGAAGAATTTATGATCTTTTAAGTATGAGCTATATGAGGTATTTTGGGAGTAGTATTGAGCATCGATATGGGTGAGAGTAGAATAAATTACTCGAACTCATAAATTATGTATCCAGCATAATATAAGATTGTACTACAATACCTTCCTCATTCGCCACTGAGATGACCCAGTTTTTTGGGATGGATCCACTCCCCTAGTTCTTCGTCCCCTATCCCGGCAAAGTACGAGACGGCTCTGGCAGCGTGGGCAAGACGTTGTATCACCACAAAGCTCATAGTGGTGGTTGTCGGTTGGAGAAGCTCCCCAAGCTAAGAAATATGTTTACTTATCAGTTTTCAGCATACAAGTCTTATGATTATTGTTATTTCACTTATGAATTATGATTATATCTTTTAAGATGCATTATGATATCCCTATTAAATGTTTTGGCCATCTTACATACCGTACATTCCACATACTAACGTCTTTAGGACGTGCATTGTTTTATGATACAGACGCAGGTGACAGAGTTCCTCAGCAGCCGCTTAGTTGAGAACCTGACAGCTATCAGTTTTGGTGAGGCCTCTTCTCAGTCCAGGGCTCTATGGATTATGTTTTTCCTTTCAGTTTTTATTTCGATTCTGGTTACTTGGGGCCTGTCTCAGTAGCCTTTTCAGACACTTTAGTAGAGGTTCCATAGACCATGTGTTAGCATTTCAGTTTCTAGTTCATTCAGATATTGTTTAAAAGTTTTCGTATTCAGCTTATGCAGATAGTTTTAGATCTTCTTATTGCTTTTATGGCTTTTTCCATTATTATTAGTCTTTCGCTGAGTAAGTAGCCAGACCAAGTGGTTCGCTTGGGACCAGAAATGGTTTCCGATTGCCGGCCACGTCCAGGGCGTAGGCTCGGGGTTCACTATTATATACATGATAAAAATCATAATAATACATATATATATTTCTATTATAAAGGAGAATAGTCTTGCATGTGGTTAAGCCAAGTGGCAAGCTATTGAAAAGCCACTTGGCAATTTTAAGTCAACAAAATTAATAAAATAAAATCTTTTAATTAAGAGATTAAAAATATTTGAATTAGCAAATACATTAAAATTTTTTAAAAATGAAAGAGTATCGGGCACTGGTCACGACCCCAGGGAGGGGTGTGACAGTTTGGTATCAGAGTGGTTGGTC
>JAOTQR010078905.1:0-10928 GCA_025774065.1 Solanum ossicruentum
TTATTTAAATTCCAAAATGGTGAGACAAGAGAGAAGGCTGAGAAAATAGTAAGGTAGAAAAACTTGGATAATCGATAAAAGAATGATTGGCTAGATCATTTGATTCACCGCGGAAGAACCCCTTAATTTCTACGATCATTTTGCACCAGAAACTATTCTAGGATAAGTGTGAATCTGTTTCATTCTGATATTGATTGCTCTTCCTTTGATATGGTTTACGCGGTACTAATTCCCGGAAGACTTAACATCTCCCCGCATCCTTGCGCTCTTCAAGAATTGATCCTCCCTCACCTAGTACCTATCATCTAGAACATGCAGGAGAAATGAGAATCAATTCCATTTTGATATTGATTGGTCTTGCTTTGACATGGTTTATACGCTAGCAGCTTCGGAAGACTTAACATCTCCTCACATCCTTGCATTCATCGAGGCCCGATTCTCCCTCACCTCGTGCCTATCATCTAAAATAGACCTACGGAGTATAGCAAAGTCGTAACACGTCAGTTGTTTTCACCGGCATACAATGCTTTGAACCCCCGAGAACTTCAACTTATACAAAATTCTAAGGGTCCAGCTGTAACACCCCACCTCTTACAATACTAGTACTATGCAAATAAAACATGATATTACTTTTCAAATTAGCACCAACTTTTAAAAGTTCTTGAATCTCCAATTAAAGGGCGATATATATGTCTAACGCTGAAGAGGGTCGAGTGTAAATAGGTTTTAAGTCGAATAGAGGAGTTCACGACCCTAAACAAAGTGAGAGAATTGAGGTGTTTGTAGGACTTTGGAAGCTAGCAGGTGAGTCACCTACTTTCTTAGCTTAAATTTGCTAGCTAAACGGAGACGAAGCCCGATATCGAATTTGTCCAATTCCGATTATAAATAAAGTTTGTGCTAAAGGTGTAACTTTAGCCCATGCTTTAGCATCACAAATGGACTATATTTTCAGCCCAAGAATAATAGAGAAAGGTCCCAAGTACAACAAAACTCACTTGGTGAGTTGGGCCAAAACTAGCTAAGAGAAAGGAAACAAAATAGGCAGCAAAGGCCCAACCAATTTGAACCCAATACAGCCCAAGTGAAAGGGGCAAAATAGTACTTTGATTTCTAGATACTTTAGTTTTAATTCTTTCTACAATTCGATCTATCAATTATAAAGAAAACAAATAATAAAAGCACATCATTTCAAGAATGGAAGCTTCAATTTAATTAAGGATAAAGACATTACCTTTGACATCATCATCATTTAGCACATATAAGTGTGCGTAAGGGTGTACAAAAACCAAACCGACTGATAAATCGAACCGATAAAAACGTTCTTGGTTTATTGTTATTGGGTTATTTGGTTATCGAGTTTTTAATGATTTTAGAAAAAAATTATGGATTATCAATTCAATACCAATTTTTACTATTGGGTTATTAGGTAAATCGATAACTCAATAAGATTATAATAATTTTTACCCCTTCGTAAATATTAAATAATAGTAATTTAATAGTAATAGGACACTATAACAATACTTTACCTATTTTAATCTTTACGGTACTTAAGTGATTAGTTATCCACTTTAATATTTTTATTTGTAATGAACTAATTATAACTTTTGCAAGTTTATAAATATAATCTTCATACTTTATCTACTTATTGTTAATGCAAATTCTTATTATCATTCTTATAGGGTAAATAAAAAATTGAACCGTTAAATCGAAAACCGATTAAAAATATCTTATTGGGTTCTTATTGGTTTAATATATTTAAAAACTGAAAACTGATAAATCGAACTAATAATGTATAAAATCGAACCGAACCGACTGATGCACACCCCTAGGTGCACATATTTGATCTTCATAGCTTCCTCAACTTCCCATGTAGCTTCTTCCAGAAATTGGTTCCTCCATAGGACTTTGATGGAGGCTATCTCTTTATTCTTCAGCTTACGAACTTGAATGTCAAGTATTTGGACTGGAATCTCCTCACAATATAGACTATCTTTTATTCCAGTACTCTCTATAGGGATTGCCAGAGCATGATCTCCCAAATACTTCTTCCACACCGAAACGTGGAATACTGGATGGATCCCATCTAACTCGGAAGGAAAGTCTAACTCATAGGCGACCTTCCCAAACTTAACTTTCCTTTCTTCCCGCTTCATAGGTGACACCTTCAAGTACACCCAATCATCTACCTCAAACTCCAAGTCTCTTCTTCTCACATTAGTGTAAGACTTTTGGCGACTTTGCGGGGTCTTCAACCTCTCTCTAATAACCTTCACCTTCTCCATGGACTGTGGACAAGATCAGGTCCTATGAATTCAGCTTCACCAGCTTCAAACCACTCAATCAGTAATCTACACCTCCTCCCACACAAATCTTCATAAGGGACCTTTTAGATACTCACATGGTAACTATTATTGTAGCAAATTCGATCAAAGGCAAGTGGTCATCCCAATTCCCCTTAAAGTCAAGAATGCATGCCCTCAACATAACCTCCAATGTCTGAATGGTGCGCTCTGCTTGAACATCCGTCTGATGGTGGAAGACTGTGCTCAAATTTACCCTTGTACCCAATCCCTTCTAAAAAGATCTCCGAAATTGGAAGGTGCTTTGAGCTCCTTAGTCCGAGATGATAGACAAGGGAACTCCATGCAATCTCACAATTTCACAAATGTATAACCGAGCATATTCCTCAATCGTATTAGTTGTCTTGACTGCTAAGAAGTGGGTTGATTTAGTCATCCTATCCACGATCACTCATATCAAGTCGTGTTGCTTTTAGGACCTTGGTAAACCGGTAATGAAGTCCATCATCTTCCATTTCCACTCTAGAATTTCAAAGTTCTGAGCTAACCTGCAAGGCCTTTGATGTTCAACCTTGACCTATTAACAATTTGGAAACTTAGAGATGAATTCAACAATGTCCTTCTTCATTCTATTCCACCAATAGACTTCTCTCAAATCGTGGCACAACTTGGTGGAACCAGGATGGATAGAGTACCTGGAGCTGTGAGCTTTGTCCATGACTCTCTCACGAACACTATCAACATCGGGCACACACAACCTATCCTAGTATCTCAACACCCCATCTCCCCCTTTGGAGAAAATCATCACCTTTTGCTTGTGAACATCTTCTTTCAATTAGAACAAGACAGGATCTTAGTCTTGCTTTTTCTTCACCTCTGACACTTAGGATGAAGCAGGCCCATTCTGAACATTGACCCCGCCTTCATTATTCTCATCAAGTTGTACTCCAAATCGGGCCAACCTGTGCACTTCCTTAGCCAACTCTTTTTTTCCTTCCTCCATGTTGGCAGTGCTACCCATAGTCAACATGCTAAGAGTATCAACAATAATGTTAGCCTTACCTAGGTGGTAGAGAATGCTTATGTCATAATCCTTAAGCAACTCCACACATCTCCTTTGCCGCAGGTTGAGCTCCTTCTAACTGAAGACATATTGCAAGCTCTTGTGGTCAGTCAACACATTTACATACACTCCATATAAATAGTGGCACCAGATCTTAAGTGCAAATACCACTGCTGCCAACTCGAGATCATGAGTCAGATAATTCTTCTCATGAATCTTAATTTGTTTGGACGCATATGCTATCACCTTTCCTCTCTTTATCAACACACAACCTAGTCCTACTCTGGACACGTCACAATATATCATAAAGTCTTCTGTCCCATTGGGCAAGGTCAAAACTGGTGCTGTAGTTAGCCTAGTCTTTAACTCCTGAAAGCTCTTTTCACATTCATCAGACCACAAAAACTTGACTTTTTTCTGAGTTAGCTTGGTCAATAGTGCAGACAAGGAAGAGAACCCCTCAACGAATCTATGGTAGTAGCCTACCAATCCCAAGAAACTCCTTATATCAGTGGGAGAGGTCAGTCTGAGCCAGTTCATAACCGCTTCAATCTTTTGGGCATCCCCTCGAACACCATCGCCCAAGACAACATGGCCTAGGAAAACCACACACTTGAGCCAAAACTCTCACTTCGAAAACTTTGCATACAATTCATGGTCTTTGAGAGTTTGTAA
Source organism: Solanum ossicruentum (assembly GCA_025774065.1). Taxonomy (NCBI): domain Eukaryota; kingdom Viridiplantae; phylum Streptophyta; class Magnoliopsida; order Solanales; family Solanaceae; genus Solanum; species Solanum ossicruentum. The sequence goes on from JAOTQR010078905.1 coordinate 4,042, forward strand.
AACTACTTTAAGATGTTTAACATGCTCTTCTTCATACTTAGAATATACCTGGATATCATTAATAAATACAATCACGAACATATCAAGGTACGGTCTGAGTACTCTATTCATTAAGTCTATGAAAGCTGCAGGCGCATTAGTCAATCCAAAGGACATGACCAAGAACTTAAAATGGACATACCTTGTCCTAAAGGCTATCTTGGGAATGTAACATTCCCTTACTTTCAACTGATGGTAACCCGATCTAAGGTCTATCTTGGAGAAACAAGAGGCACCTTGAAGTTGGTCAAATGGATCATCTATCCTGGGGAGAGGATACTTATTCTTTATTGTGACATTATTCAGTTGCTTATAGACTATTCTCATTTTGAGAGATCCATCTTTCTTACACATGAATAGGACTGGAGCACCCCAAGGATAAACACTAGGTCTTATGAAACATTTTCCTAGCAAGTCTTTCAATTGCTCTTTCAATTCCTTTCAATTCAGTGAGGGTCATCCTATAAGGTAGGATTGAGATCGGTTAGATATCGGGAAGAACATCAATCCCAAAGTCAATCTCCCTATCAGGAGGGACTCTAGGCAAATCTTCCTGGAACACTTCAGGGAACTCATTCATAATCGGGAAAGAATCTAGAGTAGGGGACTCAATAGCATCAGACTTAACTCACACGAGGTGGTAGATACATCATTTAGGGGTCGTTTGGTTTGAATAGAAGTTAGGAAGGGAAAAGTTATGATGGGATAAGTTATGTTGGGATTAGTAATGAAGGGATAAGTTATGTTGACATTATTTATTATTGAGTGTTTGATTTGTTAGATAAAGTTTAAGAATACATTGTTTATTTACAAAAATATGTTTCAGTTTATTAGTTTTTTTTAATGTATTTTCTTTGCTAGCTTTGTCATTTAATATTTATTTTTAAAATAAATTTTTCATCTCATTTAGCTTAATTATTATTATGTGTGCATTTCTGCAATAATATTATATGCATTAAAAATAAAAATTTTATCTTATTTAATTTAAAAATAGAATTTCCATTTTTTAGTTTATTAAAATAAAAAAAGAAATTATCAAAAAAATAAGAATATAAAAAATATAATAACTAGTCAAAGAAGATTATATTTTTCAATAGAAATATATGAAGAAGTATCATAAAAATAAGAAGGAAAAGTTATAATGTTATTATATATTATATTAAAAATAATGTAAATATACAAAGTGAGATATAAAAGTAGTTTAAAAGGATTTTCTTGTCATTTGTCTCTTTTATCCCGGGATTAGTATACCACCCAAAAGGGCGGATAACTTATCCCGATACTATTTATTAGTCCCGGGATTAGTATACCACCCAAAAGGGCAGATAACTTATCCCGATACTATTTATTAGTCCCGGGATAAGTTATCTGTAGTTTTCCAACCAAACAACAATTTAAGAACCACTATTTTTTAATCCCGGGATAAATTACACTTATCCTTCACACCAAACCACCCCTTAGAGATTAACTTTCTGGCTCTAAGATAAGAGATAAACTTTTCTTTAGGTGCAACAGAACTCCCTTTCCACTTTAAGACAGGTTCATTGGGAAATGGAATTTAACAATTCGGGTCCTAAAATCTACAGAGGCATAACAGGCATGAAGCCAATCCATGCCAAGGATCACATCAAAGTCAACCATCTCCAACTCTACCAAGTCAGCCAAGGTAAGTATATAGATACTACATAGTCCCTATAAACCCCCACAACTATGATAAACTCACCAGTAGGAGTGGAAACAGAAAAGGGTTCAAGCAAACACTCAGGAAGCATCCCACATCTATTAGCCATATAGGGAGTTACAAAAGACCAAGCGACACCCAGGTCAAGCAATGCATAAAAATCAAAGGTAAAGACTTGAAGCATACCCGTAATAATGCCTAGTGCTGCCACTTGATCCTGGCGATTACCCATAGCATAAAGATGGTCTGCCTCTCCTCTTGTCCATGTAGTAGTAACCCTTTGATGACTGCCAACTGGGGGTGCTGTGGAGGATTGCGCCCTGTTGCTTCCTTCACCTCGTCTCCTCTTTGGGAAATTGCACTGAAAGTGACCAGCCTATCCATATAAGTAACAAACATCTTTCCCCTTGAGGTATTCACCCAGGTGGAGTTTACCACGCTTATCACAGGGTGGTTTTCCCTGCGCACCTTGGGTCACGCTAGCCTGGGATTGAGAGTCCTAAGCTTTATAATTCTGTTAGCCATAAAACTTCTGAGCATACCTGCTGTGTGGTACAGGTGCACTCGTCGTAGAGGGTGCATAGTGAGAGGACCTCTTCTGGAAATAAGATTTTCATCTTTATTCTGTCTCTACTGGCTAGGCTCATGCCCTATTGATTTTGCTTTTCTGTTTATCTACTCTTTCTCTGTATCTCTTTTCATCTTCCTTAATTGTTGGGTATATACCATAATCCTAAAAATGTCCATACAGGGGATCAACAACGCTACCTCGCATTTATTCTTTACATGTCTGCCCAATCCAGATACAAAGTTCCTCATCCTTGCCCTCATGTCTTGAACCATCTCCAGAGCATATATCTGGACAACTTAATGAACTTGAGGTTGTACTCCTTAACAGTCATCCCCTCTTGTCTTAAGTTCACGAACTCCTCAACCTTCACCTCTCTCAACTTTTGGGGAAAGAAGTGGTCAAGGAAAGCAACCGCAAACTCATCCTACTTCGTAGACTCAACATATTCACCTCTACTATTTTCCCATAGAATGTACCAGACATTTGCAACATCTTTTAGCTGGTAGGAGGTAAGCTCAACTCCTTCAATCTCATTAGAATTCATGGCCCTCAAGACCTTACACGTCTCGTCAATGAAGTTTTGCGGGTCCTCCTCTACCTTTGACCCCGTATAGACTAGTGGGTTCATCCGTAGGAAGTTCCTGAGCCTTGTTGCACCTTTGGACTCCTGTGAGCTGGAACAAGGAGCCTAAAGACCTCCCCTAAACTCTGCCTCTGAGATGGAGGCTGGCTATGGCTGTGCAGGGGCCGCCTGTGGGACTTTAGCAGTATTGACAGGTTTACCCTGTTAGAACCCGTAAGTCCTTAATCGGTTCAATTTGAAAAAGTTTGGGACCAATACCCCTTCTCCTCGTCCCTGTCTAAGTAGGGACCTCTGGTTGGGAATTCTCAGCAGTTGGGGCTGAGGCATCTCTCTGAGCAACAGTTCGCTTGGGAGGCATACTCTGCAAATGTGTAACGCTTAAATTAGAACAAGATTTTCATAGAGTTGGACTCTACCACACGATCCCAGATCATAGAAGAAGGGTAGCACTTCCTAATGTCTGATAGCCACTTGCTTATGAAGTATGGTGCACAACAAATCTATAAATAAGACTTTACTAGACAAGGCTTTATAGACTCCCTAGGACATTTGAACTCTATGCTTTGATACCAAGTTTTTCATGCCCCGAGAGGGTACCTTAGACGTAACTGGCACTCAAAGACTATTGCTAGCCTCCGAGGGAACCACCTGGCATCATCACATTCATTCAATCATACATCAACGGAATACAACAGAATGAGAAATCAATTAATAGTGGACTATTCTATCTCATCATATCTATATTAGGAATAAAGGCTATTGGCCACAAGACTAGTCATTACGTCCGTACCATCAGATAGAATTAAAAAAAACTCAGTTTAACAAGGATCCCAACGTCAACATATTATCTTTCTATGTCTATTAAGTCTCTACCTCTATAAGTCTAGGAATGTACCATGACATGCCATGACTACCACAAACTCAGATTAATAATATAACGTAAGAAAATCAAATAAAAGACATCCTCCGAATGCAGGAGAGGACTCACTAAGTCTCTGGAGCTAGGGATCTCTGAACCTCAACGAATTGTCTGCTGAAGTCCTCTGTCTACTGAATCTGCATCATGAAACGATGTAGCACCAAATGACATCAGTATGTGGAATGTATGAGATATGTAAGCGGGCTAAAAAATAAATAGTATGAGCAGGATAGTTGGGTATAACATCAACTCATCAGGCACTCAACTCATCTCAGAATAAGAAATAGACACCTTCATATCAACATCGATCAAAACACATACCATCACCTTGACATCAGAGTACTATTAAGGTAAAACCTATTTGGGAGTTTCTTTAAACGAGAACCATCACCTATGAGCCTGTGATGAAACAATGAAGTGATGTCGTTGCCACATCCATCCAATATCTTGTCTGGATAAGGGACAAGTCAAGTCTGTCAATGGATCCATAAATCTATAAAGTCCTCTTTTTGGACTGAGGAAACCTCCATTTTTCACGATCCAATCCTCTCCTACGTTGATCACGTAGTTAATAAGTGCGAGTGAGACTCACTCTTACTCATTTTGATGCTCAACACTCCTCCCGGGACTCAACATGCTCATAAGCTATCAAACATTCAAGATTTGTCATCATTTAGTCTCTTTTAGAAAAGGAACATCAACTCATCTCATCATTTATCCACTCAATTGAGTAGGAACAATCTTTCAAGGTTAATTTCAACCTCTCTAAGACTTTAAGGACCTCACTCTCAACCAATCTGATCAATATCATCATCATCAATACATTCAACTCAGGGCTCAAACCACAATACAATCACAGACATATCGTCAAGGCTCTAGACATCAACCCCTAAATTCATTTTTTGATAGTCTTTAACAAAGGAATTATGCAGGGTTTGGATAATAATTCAAGTAAATCATTTAAACAATTAATTCAAGTAATGATGATCATCACTTCAAGAAAATATATGTAATATAAAAATAGTTTTCAATAAAGCGTTCAAGAATTTTTTAGACAAAACCCATTATCTTCAAGTATTAAAGGGGCACATGGGAGAACAATCCCATATTTTGAGTAGCCTTATATACCTAAAATGAAGAATAACTTAGTTTCTTCAAGGAATTGACTTCAATCTTGAATCTTCAAGCCCTCTCTTCTTCCTCTCGCAACAATACGCACTAAGAACTAGAGAATAATGGGTTTTGAAACCCTTAATCGGATATAAATATCCCTTGAACATGTTTTTCATACTAAGGATAGGTTGGAGAATTTCTAAGAAGCCTTTCCCATATTAAAAGAATAAAATTTGACTCTGTAATACCATTTTCCTGATGCGTTGGGGGCACAGATATATGTATTTTCGCGAATTCTTATTGTTTTAGATTCTCGTCAAAAAAATAAAACAAACATAAGTGTCAGTCACCATTCCATCCGCGTCATGTCAGGGGTGCAGACTGACAATGTTTCTCAATTAATTATCAAAAATTATTTTTTGACCCGGTTGCTTTAAAATCGGATCGAGATCATTTTTCCACTCAATTTTTCGCTCTAAACGTAAATCCAGTCTCGAATTTTTCATTGGAGCTTGGAAGACGCATTATGCACACGATTACTTTCTAGAGACATTTCGGTAATTTTACAGGGTGTTACACTAAACCTTTTTGTTTTTGAATAATCTATTATACTTACAAAAAAGACTTTGAGAAAATCCTTGTAAAAAATATTAGGACAAGTATCTTGAAATCTCAAGATATAGTTTGAGCTAATGCTTGAAAAAAATAAGGAACGCTGGAATTTCAAACTTATAAAAATTTGAGTTATATATCATACTTACAAAAAAGATTTGAAAAATATCCTTTCAGAAAAATTGAATTAGTGCGTAACAACATATTATGTCATTATTAAAAATAAATGAGGTAAAGATGTATTAATCTCTTTCATTCTAGATTTAGGTCAATTCCTTGGTATACGTGTGCGTTAGTTGTGACTTAAAGTTTTACATTGCCCCTTTCACAAAGTTATGTTGAAAGTGTCTTACCAATTTAGTTTTTGGCTTAAGTTTAAACTAATAAAGATTGTAAATGATCATAACTCTCAATTTATAATAAATTAGATAACCCACTTCCTATCAAATTAAAGGTCCACGACTCTTCTTTCCAATGCCACCAAATTTGCATCATTTGGTGTTTGGAATAAGAAGATATGATCATTGTATTGAAGATTTTTGAGCTGAGGCTGATATAGTGAGGCCACCATGACGGGATACTCACTGTTAAATGTGTTTTTCAGACCTAAAATGTTAGTTTACTCCCAAACTCGTCCTAAGTCAAAGGGAAAGGGAAAGGCGATCCATCGATTTCCTTCTTCAAGGTAAATCTTTTAATTAATTTAACACTCGTTTGATTTTGTAATCCTTAGAATGACATTAGATTGATCATAGTGGAGATAGAAAGTTAATCTAGATGAAATTGTTTGGTGTAAAAAGAATTAGTAAATTGAAATATCTTGACTTTAATTATTATTGATATAATATGTCTGTGAGACAGGAAGTTGATCTAACCATTCCATAACATAGGGTTAGAATATACTGAAGGGTAGAACTAGGCCGGTTTGAATCCCAAAATACTTTTACAAGAGTATTTTATTAAATACTCTTATAATTATTGTTATTAGATGATTTGATTTTTGGGAATGTGAAGAAGAAGAAGAAGAATGATCATCAACGACAACATATTTATTGCAACAACTTAACACCCAAGTAGGCTAGATTTCTCATTTGAGTAGTTATACACATATTCTTTTTATTATAAAGTATATTGTAAATTGATGGAAGAGATCATGTCCATATCTTCGGAAAATGAGTCTGGATGACTACATATGTTGTGATTGCTATTACGATAGAAATGTGTAATGTGAATTCTAGTGGCACTAATTTGGTTCTTGATTATTAATCATAATACTTCTTGTTGAGATGATTAATAGTTTTTGTAAGATTTATTTATACGAAACTTACTGGGTTATAGACAAATTTTGAGGCTTGTGATAATCAAAGAG
>JAOTQR010078906.1:0-10927 GCA_025774065.1 Solanum ossicruentum
CATTCTTGGATGTGTTTGTGATAGTGTTTATAGATGACATTTTGGTATATTCAAGATCAGAAGAGGACCACGCAAATTACTTATGACAGGTGTTGTAAGTTTTTCGTGATCTACAATTATATGCCAAATTTTCTAAATGTGAATTTTGGCTAAAATCAGTGGCATTTTTGGGTCATATTGTGTCCGACTAGGGAATAAGGGTTGATTCGCAAAAGATAGAGGCTGTGAAAGATTGTCCAAGACCAACAACACCCACGAAAGTTCAAAGCTTCCTAGGATTGGTAGGTTATTACAGAAGGTTCGTTGAAGGTTTTTCTTCTATTTCTGTACCTCTAACAAAGTAAACACATAAGGAAAATAAGTTCTAATGGAATGATGCATGTGAAAGGAGCTTCCAAGAGCTGAAAAATAAGCTAACTTCTACACCTACGCTAATACTTCCGAAGGCACCGAGGGGTATGCAGTGTATTGTGATGCTTCAGGAGTTGACTTAGGGAGTGTATTGACACAGCATGGTAGGGTAATTGCTTATGCCTCTAGACAACTACAACTGCATGAGGAAAACTGTCCAACACATGAACTTGAGCTAGCAACGATTGTGTTTGCTCTGAAATATGACGCCACTATTTGTATGGGGTTCACGTTGACATATATACTGATCATAAGAGCCTACAGTACATCTTTAAGTAGAAAGACATAAATTTAAGATAGTGGATATGGCTAGAGCTAATAAAGGATTACGGCGTTGATATACTATACTATCAGGGGAAAATAAATGTGGTAGCAGATGCTCTGAGTCATAAGACAATTGTGAATATTAGTGATCAGATTGTGGTAAATCAAGGAATGACTAAAGATCGACGTCAACTAGCTAATTTGGGAGTTTGCCTTCTTGAAACCTCAAAGGAGGGTTGTTGTGCATAATGCTGCGGAGTTTTCGCTGGTAATGGAGGTGAAAGAAAGACAGTTTGAGGATCCTGTTTTACGACGACTTAAGGAAAAGGTGAGTCAGGGTACAATGAATGGCGTTGAAATTACACAAAATTGAGTACTTTATTCCAAAAATAAATTATATGTGCCTAATATTAATGGACTAAGGAAAAGAATAATGGAAGAAGCCCATCATTCCAGATATTCCATCCATCCAGGATCAACTAAGATGTATCATGACCTAAAGGGAATGTTTTGGTTGGGAGGCATGAAAAAGGACCTTGCAAAATTTGGGGCTCAATGTCCAAATTGCCAATAAGTGAAAGTAGAACACCGAAAGCTAGGAGGTTATATGCAATGTATAGAGATTCCAACATGGAATTAGGATATGATCAATATGGATTTTGTTACCGGGTTGCCTCGCTCATTTATGAAGTTTGATTCCATATGGGTAATAGTTGACAGACTCACAAAGTTAGCACACTTCTTGCCAGTAAGGAGTGATTATACAGCTGAAGAGTATACCAAGCTATACCTCAAAGAGATAGTTAGGCTACATGGAGTCCCAATCTCCATTATCGCTGATCGGGTGGGCTCAATTCACAGCAATGTTTAGGAAGTCCTTCAAAAGAAGTTTAGGGACACAAGTGAACTTGAGTACAACATTCCACCCTCAAACACATGGTCATGCAGAATGCACCATTCAGACACTTGAAGATATGTTGCGAGCATGTGCATTGGACTTTAGTTGGGTGGACCATTTGTCACTTATTGAATTTTCCTATAATAATAGCTACCACGCGAGTATCAAGATAACACCTTATGAAGCTTTGTATGGAAGGAAATGTAGATCGCCAATTGGATAGTTTGAAGTGGGTGAAACCACCTTGCTTGGGCCAGATCTAGTACAACAAGCCATGGAAAATGTTAAGGTAATACAACAGCGACTAGAAACAACCCAAAGTCATCACAAATCATATGCAGATGCTAGAAGGAAAGGACTGAAATTCTTAGTAGGGAATTGGGTATTTTTTAAAGGTGTCTCCAATGAAATGGGCTATGAGATTTGGTAAGAAAGGAAAACTGAGCCTACGTTACATAGGTCCATATAAAATTATTAAGAAGTTTGGGCAGGTTGCATATGAACTAGAGCTACCCCAAGAGCTTTCAATAGTTCTTCCAATTTGTCATGTCTCAATTCTTCGAAAATGCATAGCTGACCCATCCTGTATCACTCCTATTGATGACATGTAGGTTACAGAAGATCTCACATATAAAGAGGTACCTATTGCTATTCTGGATTGTCAAGTTAAGAAGCTAAGGAATAAATAAATAGCTTCAGTAAAAGTACTTTGGAGAAACCAGCAAGTAGAAGAAATAACATGGGAGGTCGAGGACGTGATGAAATCAAAATACCCTTACTTATTTGAAGCTAAAGAGGAAATCCAACATGCAAAATTAAGACACTAATAGGTACATATGATTGAATACTTAGTGTGTTGTTAAAAGTTTGTGTAAGTAAAAGTTTAAACTTGGTTAAGCTATCCAATTGTGCTAACATTCGAGGAAGAATGTTCCTAAGGGGGGAGGATGTAACACCCACATCCTACAATACTAGTACTATGCAATTGAAACATGTTATGGCTTTTCAAATTAACGTCAATCTTTAAAAGTGCTTGAATCTCAAATTAGAGGGCGATATGTATGTCTAATGCTGAAGAGGGTCGAGTGTAAATAAGTTTTAAGTCAAATTGAGGAGATCACGACCATAAATGAAGTGAGAGAAGTGAGGAGCTTGTAGGGCTTAGCAAGCTAGCAGATGAGTCACCTACTTGCTTAGCTTAAACTTGCTAGCTAGACGGAGACGAAGCCCGACGTCGAATTTATCCAAGTCCAATTATAAATAAAGTTTGTGTTAAGGGTGTAACTTTAACTCATGTTTTAACATCATAAATGGACTATATTTTCATCCTAGGAAGAATAGAAAAAGGTCCCAAGCCAATTACAATTCATTTGATAATTTCAGCCCAAAGTAACTAAAGAGAGAGGATAAAAATGAGCAGCAAAAGGCCCATCAAGTTGGAGCACCTTAAGGCCCAAGTGAAAGGAGAAAGAAGCAACATCACCAACTTAATATATTAAGGCTAAGAAATCAAAAGTAAGTCGGCCAAGAGATCTTTTAAAAAGGGATGAAGACAACCCCCTAAAGCTAGTTCAACTTGGACAAAAAAAAACTACTTTTCTTGGTTATTCTTTGCTCTCTTTCAAAAGTGTGAAAAACAATCCTCAGAACCTTACAAGAATTCCTAAAGAAGATCTAAACCTTAATTTTATAGGTAAGTAAATCTACTTATGCACTTAGTATGGTTTGTTTATAAAAACCAGAGAAATAAGCTAATTATGCATGTGCTGAAAATTTTGGACAGCATGTATCCTAAGGATTGTTGTACACTTTTCTTGTTAATTAAGATATTTTTATCTTCTTGGTTGGATGTATTATGAAGTAATACTTATGTATTTAATAGAGGTTGGTTTGATAGTAATGTAACCAGGCTTCTTCACCACTGTTACAGTCCGCAAAGATGACTTATTGTAGGATATCTTAATTGTACTCTTAAAAGAAACTTGTGAGATGATAATTGGAAATTGTTGTTCCATGACCTTCACCTAATTTGAGTCTATTTGTAGACTATTTTAAGACTAGTTTTATGTGTAGAAAATCTGGATACAGTTTGGGTAAAGTTGAAACAGGTTCGGGACTGTCGACGTCGAAATGTAGTGAAGGGATGTAATATTATGTCACCTATTTTTGTGTTGTGTAGAATTATTATGTATTGTAATTTGTGGGATGTTGTAAGATTGTTATAGCACTAAAATAGGTTGCCTATGATATGTATATGAGAAGGTATATTAGAAAATACGAATTGGGGCGGAAAGGTTAAAAGAATACGCTCAGGTTTTTAATTCTCCGCTTGCTGCCCGTATATTGTTTTTTTATGAGATTGGGCTACCAAGATGTATTTATTGGATGCTAATGCTAATTTTACCACCTACTTGTTGTAGATAAATATTTGGAGGAAGTGAAGGTTATCTCGAGATAATAGTGAGGTCGTACAACGAGGTATGTAAGGCTACTTGATTTCGTATTATTTGGCATGAAACATAGATTCCTCCTTGGCACATAAAGCCACTTACTAACACCAACACAACTACTAACCATTTCTCAACTCTCTCATATGTTTATATGCTCCCATACATAGTCACCTTTAAATCTGCATACATACTTGGATACCAAGATACCCGAGTTCGTTATACTAAATAAAGTTCATGTGTTGTTCTATCTCCTATGCATTTCCTTATTTGTGTAACCTACTCCTTTTATTATGGTGTTGCCTTTTGTGATTATTTACATTTCAAAAGTTGTATCTACAGTCCTACAGCTCCAATATTATGACCACTAAATGAATCATCTCAAAAGTAATTGAAAGATAAAGTATATTGCTTATTGATGGGTGGTAACCCGAGGGGTAGAAGAATCACCTAGCCAGGGTCGATCCTATAACAGGAGGTAGCCCAAGGGGTTAAAGGAAAAGCCTAGCCAGGGCCAATCCCGATATAGATTTACCACTAATCAGCTGGTCATTTGTATTACTTGTTGTGCACAGATTATACAGTAAAGGTGAAGTAATAAAAAAACATAAGGTACATGATCCCACAATATAACTAAAGGTGGTCTCTTATCCTACACTAGTGCGTAGTTTCATTTAAGTTGTTACTTCATATACAATATTTTCTGCCTTACATATTTAGTACATTATCTCATACTGACGTCCCTTACGAAGGACCTGCATTTCATGTTTCAGGTACAGGTGCTAGTAGATCTCCCCAGTAGGAGTACAATATATCCAACTGTTGTTACCAAGCTCCAGGTTGCTTCGGAGCTTTGTGTATCTAGAGTTTATATTTTTTTTGTATTGTATAGTTAGTCGAGGCGGGGCCTGTCCTGACCCTTATTAGATACTTTCCCTTATCTAGAGACTTTGTAGACTATATAAATTAAAGTGTGGTCATGTCCCATACTTTAGACACCATGGCCCCAACGGACTAGCCATATGCATTTCCTTTTGACTTATTATTACTGTTTACTTTCTTAAAGGCATGTTGATTGTAGAAATCCCTTATAGTATGTATAGAAAGTGCATAGATACAAGTTTGTTCTCCCGGGCCTTATTGGCAATGGGTGCCAGTTCTCCTTAACGGGACTATGGGTGTGATAGAAGTGGTATCACAGCGGATCATCCTAGGGAATCTACAAAGCCGTGTCTATGTAGAGTCTTGTTTATTGATGTGTTGTGAACCACATTTATAAGTAGGAGGCTACGTGGCATTTAAGAGTTTTCACTTTCTTTTCATTCTTTAGATCGTGCCATAGAGCCAAGTGTAATAGGTGGATTGTGTCAAATCTCTAAATTGTTTTGTACAACAAGGATGCCAGAAACATGGAAAAACAAAGGTAAAGGGAAGGAAGTAGAAGTGGTGGTTGGTATACCCAGTCAGGTGAGACAACAAAATGAGGCTCAAGATGAGTCTCTGTCACAGACATCTCCAACTCCTCTAGCTCCTGATGAACTAGGAAGTAGTGAAATTCCCCCAGAACCACCTATTGATGCTAAATTGTAGGATCTGAGAAATGCAGTCCAACTATTGACTCATATAGTTACTGGCCAAGGTCAAAGAAATGAAGGTCCAGTTATAGGTGCAGGTGGTGTGAATAGGGCAGCTTGCACGAGGATACATGACTTTCTTAACTTGTACCCTCCATCCTTCACTAGGTCAGATCCTAATGCAGATCCCCAAGACTTTATTGATCAGATTCAACGCACTTTAGATGTTATGCATGTGAGTGGTACAGAAGCTGTCGAATTAGCGACTTATAGGTTGAAAGGTGTGGCTATATTCTGGTATGAAGCTTGAAAGTAATCCAAGGATATAGATGCACCTCTGACTACCTGGAGGGAGTTCAAAGAGGCATCAATTGACCCTGGTTCTACACTATCATACATTACTCCACTAGTTGTTGGTTAGCTTAAAAGAACACCTAATTATTGAACAAACCATTTGAAGTGTCTACACCAACTGGTGAATCTATTATGGCTAGAAGGATTTACTATGACTATGTAAAAATTGTTTGTGACCGTGACACATTGTCTAACCTTATTGAGCTAGAAATGATGGAATTTGATATTATAATGGGCATGGATTTGTTAGCTTCTTAGTATGCCACCGTGGATTGCTGAACTAAGAGAGTGTGCTTCCGCATTCCAAATGAGGCAGTTCTTGAATGGGAAGGCAATATTGGGGCTCCAAAGAGTAAATTTATCTCTTATTTTAAGACTAGAAAGATGATATCTAAGGGGTGAATAGAAGAACAGTTCCAGTAGTGAATGAATTCGTTGATGTGTTCCCTGAAGAACTTCCAAGCTTACCTCCGGAATGAAAGGTAGATTTTGGTATTGACTTACTTCTAGGAACTCAACATATTTCCATCCCTCCATATAGAATAGCCGCAGCAGAATTGCGTGAATTAGAAGAACAGTTAAAAGACTTATTGGAGAAGAGTTTTATAAGACCTAGTGTGTCCCGTTGGGGTGCACTAGTGTTATTTGTACCTAAAAAGGATGGAACCTTGAGAATGTGTTTCAACTATCGACAATTGAAGAGGGTGACAATTAAGAACAAATACCCCCTCCCCAGGATTGATGATTTATTTGATCAGTTACAAGGTGTCAAATACTTTTCAAAAATTAATTTGAGATCAGGTTATCACCAAGTGAGGGTGAAGGAGCAAGATATACCTAAGGCTACTTTCAGAACACGCTATGGTCACTTTGAACTTCCTGTTATGTCATTTGGGCTAACGAATGCACCAGCAGTTTTTATGGATCTAATGAATTAGGTATTCAGCCATTCTTGGATATGTTTGTGATTGTGTTTATAGATGATATTTTGGTATATTCAAGATCAGAAGAGGATCACGCAAATCACTTACGACAGGTGTTGCAAGTTCTTCGTGATCTACAGTTGTATGCCAAGTTTTCTAAATGTGAATTTTGGATAAAATCAATGGCAATTTTGGGTCATATTATGTCCGATGAGGGAATAAGGGTTGATTCACAAAAGATAGAGGTTGTGAAAGATTGGCCAAGACCAACGACACCCACGGAAGTTTGGAGCTTCCTAGGGTTGACAGGTTATTACAGAAGGTTCGTTGAAGGTTTTTATTCTATTTCTGCACCTCTAACAAAGTTAACACATAAGGCAAACAAGTTCCAATGGAATGATGCATGTGAAAGGAGCTTCCAAGAGCTAAAAAATAAGCTAACTTCTTGTCACGCCCCGAGTCCCGTTAGGATGGACCGGTACCTGTTACCGATAAGGCTCGGGAGAACCAACCTATATCTATGCATATTTTAGACATATTATAAGGTATTTCTATCTTCATTGTGCCTTTAAGAAAGTAAATGGTAATAACAAGCAAAAAGAAAATGATATGGCTAGGCCGTTGGGGCCATGGTGTCTAAGGTACGAGACATGACCATACTTAAATTTATATAGTTTACAAAGCCTCTAGATAAGAGAAAGCATCTGACAAGGGTCGGGACAGGCCCCACCTCGACTAACTGTACAATACAAACATATAAACTCTAGACACACACAAAGCTCTGAAACAACCTGAAGCTTGTAATAGCAGTTGGATGTCCTGTACTCTACTGGGAGATCTACTAGCACCTGTACCTGCATCATGAATTGCAGGTCCCCCGTAAGGGACGTCAGTACAAGATAATATATTGAATATGTAAGGCCGAAAATATGGTATATGAAGTAACAACTCAAAATAAAACTATGCACTGATGTAGGATAAGAAACCACCTTTGCTTATACCTTGGAATCACATACTTTATGTTCTTTATATTACTTTACCTTTACTGTATAATCTATTCACAGCTTTAATAGAAATGACCAACCAATCCATGGTAAAACTATATCGGGATCGTCCTTGGCTAGGTTCTTCCTTAACCCCTCCGGCTACTACCCGTGATAGGATCGTCTCTGGCTAAGTGATGCTTCCATCCCTCTGGCTACCACCCATCAATAAACAATACACTTTATCTTTCAATTACCTTTGAGATTATTCTTTTGGTGGTCTTAATATTGGAGCTCTAGGACTGTAGATGTAGCATATGACATAAAAACAATCATATAAGATAATATGACAATGAAAAGAGTATGCTACATAAATAATGAGATGCGTATGAAATAAAAACAACTCGTGAACTTTCTTTAGCAACAAGAACCGATGTAACTTGGTATCCATGTGTATATGTAGATTTGAAGGTGATTATATATAGCAGCATGTGAGCATGTAAAATAGTGGAGACATGGTTAATAGTTGTGTCGGAGTTGGTAAATGCCTTTATGTACCAAGAAGGGATCTATGTTTCATGGCAAATGATACGAAATAAAGTAGCCTTACATACCTTGTTGTATGACTTTGTTACAACCTTGGAGTGGCTGCATTTTCCCTCAAATATTTATCTATAGTAAATTAGGCAATAATACTAGTATTAGCAGAGACAAAACACTTCTTGGCAGTCTAATACCATAAAAATTAACATCCGGGCAGCAAACTTTTAATTAGCGACGCAAAGGCATTTCTTCAACCTTTTCACTTATAATCGTATTTTCTAACAACCATTCTTATGTACATATCATATACATCTTATTTCAGACTCTTAATAGTCTTACAACATCCCACAATACACAGCACATAATAATTCCTCTCAACATACAAATAATCGGCACAACGTATCATCCTTTCTTCACACTTCGACGTCAACAATCCCGAATTTGCTTTGACTTTACCTAAATTGTTTCCAATATTTTTACTACATAAATCCAGCATTCAGATAGTCCACAAATAGTCCCAAAGCAGGGGAAGGTCGTCGAACAACATATTACAATTCTACACAACCTACAAATGGACAGCATAACATTGCGTCCCTTTGCCACATTTTGACGTCGACAAATCCAAACTTGTTCCAACTTTAACCAAACTGTCCTAAACACATCCATACATAACAACATCCTTAAAATAGTCTTATAATAGTACCAAAAAAGTCATGAAGGATGTGAGGCAATAGTTTTCCATCCAACAACCCACAAGTTCATATTAAGAACACAATTACGATATTCTATAAGGACTTACTTTTGTGGACTGTAAAAGTGGTGCAGCATCTTAGTTATATCACTAACAAGCTATACCTTGTTAAAACCATAAGTCTTACTTCATAATTCATCCAACCAATAAAAGAAAATCCTCTAAACAACAAGAAACGTTCACAACAACACTTCGGACACAAGCTGTCCAGAATTTCCAACACAACATACTAGCATATACCTCTTGTTTTTCATGAAGAAATCATACTAAATACACAACTATAATTGCTTACCTTTGCCTTTAAGATTTAGGGTTTTCTTAAAGAGCCTTAGAGGATTGTATTTGTAGCTTGGTAAAGTGAAATAGGTAAAAGACAAGAGTCTTTAGGAAAGTTGAAAAATTGTTCAAGTGGAATGACTTTAGGGGCTGCTTTGATCCGTCTTTAAAGATTATTTTTGGCCAACTTTATCTTTATCTTTTGACCTGATAATGACACTTATCAATACACTTGTGATGTAGCATCTTATCCCTTAGACTTGTGCCTAAATGGGTCTCTAACTTAATGGGCCTTTTGCTGCCCATTCTTCTCCCTTCCCTTTAATTACTTTGGGCCAAATTTTCAAATGAATTGGAATGGGCTTGGTCCTATTTTCTATTCTTCCTAAACTAAAAATTCAGTTCTTTTATGATGTCAAAACATAGGATAAATTTACCCCCTTAACATGAACTTTATTCATAATCGAACTTGGACAAATTCGACGTCGGGTCTCGTCTCAGTTTAGCTAGAAAATTTAAACTAAGCAAGTAGGTGACTCACCAACTAGCTTATAAAGTCCTATAAGTACCTCAACTCTCTCACTTTGTTTAGGGCCGTGATCTCCTCAATTTAACACAAAAACATGTATACACTCGACCCTCTTACGCGTTAGACGCATATATCACCCATTAACACAAGATTCAAGAACTTTTAAGAATTGGCGCTAATTTGACAAAAGCATATCATGTTTCATTCACATAGCATTAGTACATATAAAATATAGGTTGTTACATCCTCCCCCCTCTCCCCCAGGAACATTCGACCTCAAATGTTAGCACAATTGGATAGCTTAACCATGTATACACCTATATTTAAACAAACTTTTGACAACATGATAAATATTCAATCATAGGTACCTATTAGTGTTCCAATTCTGTATATTGGACTTCCTCTCTAGTTTCAAATAAGTAAGGCTATTTTGATCTCATCGCATCCTCGGCCTCCCATGTTATTTCTTCTGCTTGCTGGTTTCTTCAAAGTACCTTTACTGAAGCTATTTATTTATTCCTTAGCTTCTTAACTTGACAATCTAGAATAGCAATAAGTACCTCTTCATAGGTGAGATCTTCTACAATCTGCACATCTTCAATAGGAGTGATATAGGATGGGTCACCTATGCATTTTCGAAGCATTGAGATATGAAAAACTAGATGAACCATTGAAAGCTCTTGGGGTAGCTGTAGTTCATATACAACCTGCCTGAACTTCTTAATAATTTTATATGGCCTAATGTATCGTGGGCTCAGTTTTCCTTTCTTACCAAACCTCATAACCCTTTTCATTGGAGACACCTTTAAAAATACCCAATCTCCTACTGAGAATTCTGGTCCTCTCCTTCTAGCATCCGCATATGATTTATGATGACTTTGGGTTGTTTCTAGCCACTGTTGTATCACCTTAACTTTTTCCATGGCTTGTTGTACTAGATCTGGCCCAAGCAAGGTGGTTTCACCCACTTCAAA
>JAOTQR010078908.1:0-10925 GCA_025774065.1 Solanum ossicruentum
GGAGAAGAAAAAACGACTTGCAGCGTCTACCAAACATAAATTAATCTAAAAAAATTTATTGTTGCCATTTGATTCATCTAATTAACTAATATTCAACAAGATGAATACAAATCTTTGTTGTCTTCACTAATATTCCCTCCATCTCATTTTATGTAATGTCATTTATCTTGGTGCGGTATTTTGAAACTTGTGGTCTAAAATAATCCTTAGAAGAGTTGATCATTTCATTGAGACTAAAAGAGAAATTGTAAAGCTAAAATATTTCTCATTATAATAAGGTAACATTCTTTTTTGAACGGACTAAAAAAGAAAGAGTGTCATATAAAATGAGACAGATAGTGTAGTTATTGTTCTCTTAATATATAGTTATTACTCCTCTATCATGTTTGCATGGTTCAATTCTCGAGAAGTAAAATCAAGGTAATCTTGAACCATAATATGTAGTTTTTGGAGAATACTGACTTGACAAAAATTATAACTTGCAATATTTTTCATGAAATTTTTCAATAAATAGATTTAACTTTAAATTATTGTATTTATTTTTAATGAAGGACCTAAAATTACCTTTAATTAAAAACTATCCTCTATTCATCGTTTGGCTCCCAAATATTCTTGTCAATATTTTGGCTCAAAAATGTTGCTAACACTAACCTTTTGACTAAAAATACTTTTATTTCTCACAACCCACACTCATAAGGTAGATAAAGAATAATATTATACCAAGTATCATAGTTTAAGGTCAATTTAGGCCTTCTTCATTAAAATAATTTGAAATAAATTAATACGTGGTCTCATGCGATCGATTTGATTTTGGGTTCTATATTAAATTGAAAATATACCAAAAAAAAGTGGGTTAGTCTTTTACTTTCTACACACATCCTCCACAATCCCCCACCCCTCCCGAACCCTCACCTCCTCTCTCTTTCATTTTTTTCATCTTGTATCTTGTCCATTATTTAAAAAATAAAACAACTTAAACAAAGAAGAAAAAAGGAGAAAAATAATGATGGTATTCATATAAGAAATAATTAGTTCAATAAAAGACGATTTAATTGTCACATTCCAAGAGGGTATCCTAGACGTAATTGGCACTCAGAGACTATTGCTAGTACCCGAGAGATCCACTTGGCCTCATCGCATTCATTCATATAAGCATTCTACTATCAGCGAAAGACATAAAGGATAAAGATGGCACATCATCATCAATTCTCAAATATATATATATTATAAAAAGAGGCTAGTAGGAAGAATTAGCTCATAGTCTTACATCAACAATCGACTCTAGTCTATGAAGCCTCTATCACAATCAACTGGTGCCAATGATAGACCCATGACTACCTCAATCAAAATAAAACTAGTCACTCTAACTCTAAGGAAAGATGAAAATAAACATAAGGGATCCCTCTGAAGTAAGGGAGGCTCACTATCAGCTGAGCGTCTTCAATTCTCAACAATGCGCTTGTTGACGATCTCCAAGTCTTGTATCAACATCATAAAAGATGCAGTCCCAGAGGGGAATGTCAGTACATGGAATATACTAGTATGTAAAATAGCTGAGTGAAACCGAAAATAGGTAGAATAATATAACGATAACAATCAACTCAATATAGAGAGCAATCAACATGCCAAATGTCTATCTAAAGAAAGAATAAAGAATAGATAGATAACTCACCACATCCCTCACCCTATACCATTACCCAACATAAGAGTACTATCAAGAGGGAATCCTAAATGGGAGTTTCTATAACCGACAATCACCCCCTATGAGCCAAAAGTGACACAACGAAGAGATGTCATTGCCACATCCCTCTAGTACCTTGTCGGGGTAAAGGATAAGTCTGTTAGGGATCCAAAAGAAGTTTGTCAAGTCCTCTACGGGACAAAGGAAACAACCGCTTTCACGGTCTAATCTTCTCCTACGCTAGCCATGTAGTTAATAAGTTCGAGTGGACTCACTATTACCCGTTTCGGTGCTAATACTCCTCCCATGACTCAAGAAAGCTCATAGTCTGTCAAGGCCAGACTGTTACACAGCCTACCCCCACCCCCTCAAGCGTGGTCATTATCGCAACTATCATTCTATCAACTCAAAGAGTAGAACTATTCTTCAAGCTAAGGTTCAATCCTCGTTCAATCCAATTAACACTAATTCCATCTACTTCAGTCATCAATATACTCATCTCAAGACTTAGAACTATCATTAGGGAATAATTGTATAGGCAAAACATTAGAGGTTATTTATGGAGACTCAAGAGACTATCAAGTTCAATAAATCTTGTCTTAATGTCAATCACAATCACAATTATAATCACATTCTCACTCAAGGCTCTAGACTCAATCCTACCTTCTTTCATGCAATCTTTAAGAAGTAATAAATAGAGTTTATGCATTAACTCAGGTAAAACATTCAATTCAAGAAAATAAGTTTATAATGATCATCAACATGTGAAATACATGCAAATAATATAATTTTCAAGAGAATATTCAAGAAATCATGCATATAGACTCAAGAAACCTTCAATTCACCATCTAGACAACCTATGGAGCACATGAGAGAATAACCTCGTGTTTTCGTTTAGCCTTACATACCTGGGACGAAGATTATATAAATCTTCAACAAGAATTGGACTCGAACTTGCAATCCCCTAGGCTTTCTTGTCTCCTCTCTCAAAACTTCTTTGCGTAAAAGTTTAAGAAGAATAGCTTTTTGAAACCCTTATCCGACCTAAAATGACTTTAAATATACATTTTAGGACTTAGGATAGGATGGGGAATGACCAAAAGGCCCTTTCCGAATTAAAAGAAAATTTTCACCTCGGAATAGCCAAGTCCGCTAAGTGGACAGGGCTCGCACATATGTAATTTTTGACTGAAAATTTTAAAAAGCGTGAAAAAACTATTTTTCAGGAAATTACACATAAATCGCATTCATCAAATGCTTTTTATGTATAATTTTTATAGATTGTAATTACCGTCAAAATTTCTAAAAAAAAAAAACAAGCGCATCTCCGTGCCCCTTACATGTCGCGTCCTGGATGCAGAAACCTCACTGTTTTGACTCACTTTGAAAAAATTAATTCGCATTTTTTGCATTAAAGTCAAGCCGAGACCATTTTCCGACTCAATTTTCTGCGTTGATCGCAAATTCGATCTCGAATTTCCCATCGGAGCTTTGAAAGACGCAATGTGCACACGATACTTTTTAGGGGCATTTCGGTATATTATACAGGGTGTTATATCATCTCCCTCTTGGGATCATTCGTCCTAGAATGATGAGTAAAGGTAGAAATAGGCACAAGTAGACTCAGAACTCATCTTACCCCTCACTCGGAACCTCTCGAACTCTCGTCTATCCTTCACTTTCTACATCTCTATATTAGACTCGGGAATGAGGTTGAATTAGTACCTCAACTCAAGGAAGGAACTGCAATAGCGTCAAGGATAGGATATTTACCCTCAACATCATCATCTTTCGGTACGAATAGTCTCAAACTCCCCTCAACATGCATATCTATCAATCGATATCCTGATTCTATCTCAACCGACAATCAACTCTACTTTGAATCGAGGATAGGCAAGCAACTCAAAAGAAGGAAATCGATTTAGTTAGAGGTAAGAAAATTCCCTCCAACATTCTTATTGTTTGGCATGAATAACAATCAAGAATCGTTTCCATACCCAATCAATCAATCTTGGCAATCACAAGTCACTCCGGATAGACAATCGATTCAGATCAAGAGTAGAGATACTCTTTTAGAATTTTCCACCATCAAGCACGAATGAACGTCACAACTCAGTCAATTCGAATCGTGTGAACACCTCCACAGTCAGTATTTTCAAACTCGGGAAGGAATCCATCAACTCTAATGGGGAATGGGAACCATAGGTACATAAGGCTCTATATACAACTCTTCAACTCTCAGGATCATCACCTCATCTCAATGGTATTCCCTTCTCGTAACACTCTACCCTGTCAATCTTAAGCTTATAGTTCTTACTCCAACTTCCATCTCTCCACCTCCTCCTCTTCCATTCAAACCTACATCTAAGCCTCGAGGTATTATTCAAAAGACAATCACATACCTACAACGCTAATCTTTAACACTCAACTCTAAACTTCAGTGGCTCTTACCTCAAAAGATCTCTAGTCCTCTTCACTACCTCATTACTCTTCCTCAAACCCTTATTATGAAGTCTTTCCCAGATTATCATCAATATTTGCATGACAATCACCCCGAATCTAAGCCTATGACTCTAACCACTTCAACTATATCTTGGAATTTTTAAGCCAACTTAGCACTTCTACCTCTACTATTCAATGAACTAGAACTCACGGTCACACCAACATACTCTCACCTATCTACGGTTCATCATAAGGTTTTACCTCTCGCCTCCTTCCTATCTCTATCCCCTCATAACACAAGTTTAACACCAATACTATAATAAGGATACACTCACTCCTCCTCATCTACCCTCATCCTCAATCCACTAATCTTAGCATTGCAATTTGAACTTGGAGGAACTCATTACTCCCTTTTTTGCAAAACCTCAACTACTATCTCTCCATGCAAAATAAGCAAGATCATACTTCTGAAACTTGATACTCTATATCGTACCATTAACCATGGCATGATAAGTCGAAGGTCAGTGCATACGTAAGATGACACTATGATCAAGAACTCTCACTCTCTCTCCTCAACCTTCACCCCTCTACTATCATCAACATTTCTATCAAGGTTGGAAAGTTGGATTACTCAAAGAGCTTGGAATGAAAGATCATTAGTATGATTCAATCGAGAAACCTTATCTGAGGAAATTCGTAAAAAGTATAATCTCTCTCATCTGTCAAGACTCATTCGGAGTTCACAGAACTATACGTAATGGAAACTCGAGTCGCAGCTCCTTCAACATAGAGCTAGAAACTCTTGGATTCCTGGGGTAAGATCGGGAATAGTGAATGAATTCATCGTTCCTCATCCTCAAAACTCAGCATGATCGGGAAGCAACATGATGTGCATGGGACTAGGCCACATGTACAGCAATCATACACCTGAAGGGAAATGGAATGCTACCTGTGCTGATGTATAAGGATTATATGAGATGGAAAGAAATTGGTATCTCATCTTGATCAGCCTATCACAATCCACAAACTCAAGATCTACATTTGACTTCTCACATCGCCATCTCCCCCTTAGCTCTCAAGGTCCTCTCTCTCTAACTTCGTGAATCAGTTTCCTCTACTATGCTATAAGCACATACCTCCACATGGTCATAGAATCACTATCCCCATGAGTATTTATCTTAAACCTTTCTATTATTCTATAGTCACATGCGTATAACTAACCACTCAGACTCCTTTCGACAATATTAGCTTCCTCATGTCTCTGTGGAATCGTCTCTCTCTCTATTTGTTGCTCTTAATGATGTGCATAATCACTTCCCACACCTCTTACAATCTAACCTCTCCTTTCGCCCACTAATGCTCAACTTTTATTCTCTCATAAACTCACCATTTCAGGCTTTTTCCTCGGAAGAGCATTCATCTTTTTCACAGGGGAGTACTTCAACCTAGAAAGAACCAATGCTGCTTTAATATCATTCCTTACTAGCTTCACCATGATTTGAATCTTGAAACCTATAAAAATTTTAGTCGTTTCACCTTGATTTGAAGTTTGAAATTCTATGAAAACTCCATTTTTGGAAGAAGAAGTAGTAGGTTTCTGGTAGACTAAATTTACTTTTTCTATAATGTGGGGGCTGAGTGTATCACACTCTCTTTATGTTTTTTTTGTTGATTATCAAAAAGTGTCTAAAGGAACAACTTTTGAACAGTTTAAAATGTTCAATAGGTACTAATCTTAGTTGAGGTATCTAAGTGAATTATACATACAACTTTAAGGGATCGTTGATGACTTAAGCCTAATAACTTTTCTTGTTTCTACAGGAGTTTGGGAGATCAAAGCTTTTATGATGCCATTTCAAAAGAAAACATTGATTGAATCTGTTGTGATGGAAGGAGGAGATTGTCCTGTAAGGAGATGGGACGACCTTAATATTGATATCTTGGTGAAGATACTCCATTCCTTGGACCTTTTCCAGTTGATATCCGTAATACCTCAAGTTTGTCGTGTGTGGTGATTGGCCTGTTCTGACCAACTCTCTGGAAAACGCTGGACTTGTCGGTTTTGCAATCAAATTTCATCAGAATTACAGTACCGCCGTATGTATACATCGACAGTCCATCTCGTGAAAAACTGACCCGCCTCCTAAAGATTTGCTAGAACCTTAGTCGTGGAAACATACTGACATTGATCTTCCATTACAATTTGTACGTTGATGACAATCAGTTGTCCTACATTGCTGAGAGGTATTCCCCTGGTAAACTTTTCATCTTTCTACAGTACTATATCTTAAATCAAGAAACTGTAAAGCAAGCATCATTCCAGAGTTCAGGCATCTAAGATAATTTTCCTTTATATACAGGAAAAGCAAATTACTGTGAAAATGAATACGAAAAACTAATTAAATCTCCTCTTTTTCAGGTGTCCGCGGCTTGAACGCCTTGTTATGCCTGCTTGGGAAAAACTAAAAGAGCCAACAATATGTAGTGCTATTGGAATATGGAAAGATCTTGAATCACTGACGATGCCTCGTATAGAAGAACCTGCATATGTCATCAAGGAAATTGCAAGGAGTTGCAAAAGATATTCTGAGCTCAAGATTATGGGGCCCTGTGATATGCTCTTTGCATCTACATTAGCATCATTTCTTCCAAACTTGGAAGTGTTGAGTGTGAGGTGCACGACGTTGTCTAAACCTGCTCTGGTTATTATTTTAGATAGGTTAAAAAAGTTGAAAGTGCTAAATATATCTCATTGCATAATTAGTGAACACCCTCCATCCACACCGATGAAAATTATGAGTGAGCTTGATGAATCAATTTAAGAAAAAAGCGTCTAGGTTAGACAAATTCTTGACCTTCATGAATGATGCATACATTACATGTCACCGTGCTCGAACTGATAAAAGGACTGATGAGGTGGTACAAATATGAAGACCTCTGCAAAATGGACGAGGTGAAATCACTTGCAATTCGAAAACTCTATGACTATTTTGATTCATGAGGTGAAGGTGCAGTAAAATTTGTCAGCTTGGTGTATGAAACACAATAAAACCTTGTAGTGCTACTTGTGTTGTAAGTCTATTCTCCTTGGCTGGGTGGTTTTCGTGTTCTTATTTCTATGATTGTATTATGCTTTTTGTTTCTATGTTTTTGTAGCGCGTTGTCGATTCTTTATCATTTACATATGTATTGGCAAGCATTGTAATTTTATAGCTGGTTTGGCCAAATTTTTGGGAGATTAAAAGTGTTTATTTCTCACCAACAAAAAAAGGGGTGAAGTGTTCTACACAACTCGAGAGAAATAAGTATTTTGGAAGTAGAGAAATTGTTCTTAGAAGCCAAAACAAACAATTTTGTTTTTTCAAAAATATGTTTTTGAGAAAATACTCAAAGTTTGGTCAGCAAATCCTCATGGTTGTTCAAAACTATTTTTCTTTTTTAATTAGCTAAACACAGATTGTTACTCACCAAAAATATTTTTTGAAAATTATTTTTAAGTGAATTGATTTTAGAAGTTTGATCAAACTTGTTATTCTTCTATATTCTCTTGCGAGTTCTATACTTTAATTCCTTTGAGAAATACGACATGTTATGTGAACGTCAGATTTCAAAAGCTCTTACAAAAAGTTCCAAGTAATAGCATATGTGGATTTTTCATTTTTTTACTTTTGATAAATTGAGTTAAAGATTTTTCACAGATTACTATTGTCTTACTTGTTTCATACCTAAATAAAATATTCATAAAGCACCCTAAACTACAATAGACTTTGTGTGTCAAATGAATTTATTTTAAGTTTTTTTTTCATTCCTCACGTGCTTCTCATCAAGTTATCCCAATATTTTGTTATACATTCAACTAGGGAGTTCTCAATCTAAAGGAAATTATTATTTAGGAGATAACAAATGTGGTTAAGTAAGAAAATGTAAAATGGAAGTAGTAGTTTGCTTTTTCTTTTTTCCTTTTAACCAATTCAGTCTATTTAATACTTACTCCATTCCATATTAGTTGATTATTTTCTTTTTTAACATGCATATTAAAAAATCACATATAAAAAGTTAGTTTTACTAATTCACCTCTTAAAAAATATCTTAGAAATTTTACAGACAAATGTGAACACTTTCAAAAAGAATTAATTGCAAGAGTAATATAGAATGTAGCAAGAGGTGAGCACCAAAGAACAGGATACTCAGCAAATGAAACTAATTTAAAGTAAAACAATGAAGAATACAAGTAGCTCCTTAGATCCCAACCACAACCCTGCACTCAAAAAAGTCTCAACACAATATAATATACAGATCACAATCCTGCGCTCAGAAGCAACAAAAAGTTTTTTTTTTGAGAAAATACACTTCAAAATGCTTTTTAAAAGTTTTTCATCAAACTCTAACTGCTGCCAAAAGTGGTTTTCTTAAATTAGCTAAACACAAATTATTACTAACCAAAATACTTTTTAAAAAATATTTTTTAAAAATTAATTTTAGAAGCTTGATCAAACTTAATGAAAAAATACATGTTATGTGAACATCATATTTTAAAAGCTCTTCCAAAGAGATTCAATTAGCAGTATATGTGAATTTTTTATTTTTCACTTTTGATAAATTAGGTTAAAAATTTAAATCTCCCCCAAATTATTAACGTCTCACCCGTTTCATACCTAAATGACAAAATATTATTAAAACCTTCCCCAAATTATTAACGTCTCACATGTTTCATACGTAAATGATAAAATATTCACAAGTCGCCCTAAACTACAATATTCATTGTATCAGATGAATTAATTTCAAGATTTTTTTCACTGCTCACATATTTCTCATCAAGTTATCCCAATATTTTGTCATGCATTCAACCGGGGAGTTTTTAATCTAAAGGGAATTATAATTTAGGAGGTAACAAAATAGTTTTTAAGTATTAAAATGCAAAATAGCACTAATAGTTTGGTTTTTCTTTTTAACCTATTCAATCTATTTACTATTTTCTATGTTTCATATTAGTTAATCATTTTTTTACACGTATATTAAAAATGATAAAGAAAAAGATAATTTTAAACTAACTCTTAAAAAAATCTGGAGAATCTTACAAACAAATGTGAATACTTTCAAAAAGAATTAATTGCAAGGATAATACAAAAAAAAATTATTAATGCTTTCTTGATCTAATAAGATGGACAACTAATATGTAACTACTATTTTTAGAAAAATGATCAACTAATATAAGATGAGGGACTAGGGAGTACATTATAATGTTGAAGCTCACTAAAATTGCAGCATTTTAAGTATATTTTACTAAATGTGAATGATAAATTCTCACTTATTTTATCTTAGGGTATTGTAAAGTGTAATATGCACTTTTAAAAATTTTACTGGATGTACTATTGTTGGTGTAATATAGTGTAAATTCAAAAATGTAAAACTTATTATGAAATTGTAGAAAACAATATGAAGAATAAAGAAGGGAGAAGAAGAGAGAAGACTTCTTATTCTTCTTGATGATATTCAGGTATTGAGAGATAATCAAATATGAATTATAATGAAGGAAAACTCTTTATTTAAAGGGGAAAACTTACTTGGTCCCTAACTTAGGATTCCTAACTTTTCTCCAAAGGAACCTATATAATAGACATTCAGTATAATACAAATATGTTATAATACTCCCTCTTGAATGTCTGTTTGATAGATTATATGCCTCATTAAAACATTACTAGATAAAATTCAGTGGAAAAGAAATTTAGTAAAGGAAAATGAGTATTTAATAATATACATTTTGGATGCCTCAATAAAAACCTTACAAGGAAAATTCAATGGAACAAAATCTTCTGAGAAAAAAAGAGTGCATTACGTATTAACTCCCCTCAATGAGAACATCAATCCAAAGACTTGAATCTTCGCTCGATCTTGTGCACCATTTTCTTGAAAATTGAAGTTGGTGGAGACTTGGTGAATAAATCAATCACATTGTCACTCGAATGAATCTGTTGCGCATTGATATTACCATTCTTTTAGAGCTCATGTGTGTAGAAAAACTTTGGTGAAACATGCTGCATTTTATCTCCTTTTTATGAATCATTCCTATAAGATTAAAGAATTTTGTAAGTTCCTCACTTCATCTTCTTTAAGCAAATAATATATTATTCTTTGAAAATTGTTCAAGAGTTTCAATTCAAGTCAACTTACTTAACAATATGAAAGATACTTGTTTGATTTAATCCATATAAAGATCATAAACAAGTTTTTCAAAAATTTATATACGCTACATGGTTTTGAATCCTTCAAATTTTTCATATTAATTTTGTCAAATGACAATATTTAATATTACGTGTGGAATATTTTTTAGTGTTTAGATTGCACGTCAAATAAGTTTTATACTTATTAAGATGTATTTTTCCACTTGATAATCAGGGCATGCTTTAATATACCGTAGAATTTAGATCCTCATAATCCTTTAGAATATTGCGCACTCTTGTATCAAAGATATCATCGATAGTGTTTTATTTGTGTCAGATTTGCAATGTGACATAATTTATTGAGATCTTATCATTTCATTATTTTCAGGTTCATACTCTTCTCATAAGTTTCCATGAAGTGTTATGTCACAAGCTCTTCAAGAGCACTTTACCTCTTTACTATGGTCATTTTAATCATTTGCTTCTCCTCCTTTACAAGAATTATTTTATTTAAAATCGATAGTGTCACACCCCTCCCTGGGGTCGTGACCATTGCCCGATAGGAGCACATAATCACATACTAAGCCGAATTCCTTTATAATCATAGCCTAGACTTCTACCGAAATTTCGGCAGAGTTTCC
>JAOTQR010078909.1:0-42875 GCA_025774065.1 Solanum ossicruentum
ATGTTGATTTGTTTTTGCTTTTCTCAGAGACCTATTTACCATACTTCTAATAAAAATAGTACGTACTAGACAAAATATATTGGTTTTGGTTCCATTCGGTCCTTAATACATAAACATGAGCTTAGTTTATTTCAAAAACAAAATTTATGAATTCGGTTCTTAAGTCTTGCGAAGTAAAGACAATTTTTTTTTTTTTTGTCGTCAAAAACAAATTGAGGCCCTCAACATCTTTTTTCCATACACAACCTATTTAGTCCATTCAAGGTTTTTCTCTCATACTTCATTGAATATATCACAATAAGATTACGATATTTTTCAAGTCTCACCTTCATTGAAAGTTTGGTCTTTCAAGTTAGGATTAGGAAATTTGATGTTGATTCTGAATTCGGATTGAACGACACAAGAAGGCATCTTTGTTGTGTAGTTTGATAGCTCATGTGCGTATGTACAATTCACATACCAAGGGTCATAGTTTATTTTTGTAGCAAAAAATCGATTATTGTTATTTATATTTAGTACCATACTAATTATTATCTTCTAGAAATATATCAAGAATAGTTTCCATCGTATTTATACATTAAAGATCAAATAAAATGTAAAGTTCAAATATTAAGGACCATTTGATCATTTTCTCAAAAACCGAAAAAGTACAAGAAGTAATCACCATGTTGAAATAATGATCTATGGTCATTTAAACATTTGCGCAGACAAATTTTTTATACTTGTAGAGGTCATTTAACTCAAGGACTAGTTGTTCCGAGCTCATTAAACATTCGAATTTGAACCTTTTAAATGAAAAGGATCCTAATAAAAAGCTTTTTTTTCTCTTACTTTAATGAGTCTTATACAACATAAATTTTAACTAATTTAAGTCTAAAAACAAATTTGGACATCTCGTAGGAATAAAAAGTTATTCAAAGCTTTTATTGAATTTTAACTTGATATAAGGTAACACTACAATTAAATTTTAAACCCCGTTAGCTTGTTATTAGAAATAATAAAATTTACTTGGTATAGTTAGTAATGCTTATCTAAATAATGAGTGATGGTGCAAGAATGAGTGCATATCTATCTACGACCTCTATATCTGTGATTGCATGAAACCCGATGAACAATATGGTCGATTATAAGGATACAATCTTAGTACTTTAATCTCATAAGTTTAACCTTGACAATTTAATCGGATAAATATAACATTCATTGTTATTTACTGCGATCTTTGAGTTTAATTGCACAAAACAATTTCAACCCTTACGGGATAGAAATTGACTATGAATCTAGTATTCGTCCAATTTGTAAGTGTTTCTCCTAACTCATTGTAGGATTCAACCCCGACTTTGTTTGAATTACTATATTTGCATACACCCTTATCGCATCACCCAAAGGTCCATCTTAAGCGTCTGAAGTCTCTTAAGAAAGGATAAAGACTAATTAATATCATTTTACAAAGATCAAATTTCAAAAAGTCCTTCAACCCTTATGTGAGTTGATTGAGAGAAGTCAACAATTGATTAACGTTAAACTAATAAACAAAAAGGACATAATTAACATTACCCTAATTGTATTTCAGCATGTAATTAAGTTGTATGTCACATCCCAAAATATCCCTAGATGTGATTGACACTCGCTAACACCATTGGTCGGGAGAACTAACCACTCATATATGTATCCCAATAATCTAAGCACTGAAATATAATATGTACAACCCCAGAACTCATCAATACTCATAAAAATAGAGTAATTATCAAACCAAAGTCATATATCAATTTATGAAAGGAAAAACCACTTGACCAATTAAAATGGCCATTGCCCAAATCCCACAACAAGTTGAGGAAGCATCTAACAGAGTTACATGAGGTCAATTGTCGAGCATGCAAACCTATAGAGAAAAAACACATAAGTTATAATAGATAGAGATGAAATAGTAGCCTCCATGAACAATGCGAAGACTCACCTCAACAACATAATCCATGGGAATGAACTCTTTAGCTACTAGTCTCACCCTGTGTAATAGTATCTACATAGGTATGCATGTAAAGAGTGAACTATATATACATATAACTTAGTAAGATCCTCGACTCGCTACTTTAATACCCCTGAAAAAAGAGTTAGAAAATTGATCTACACAACAAGTACTCAACAATAACACTCGATAAGTCCATAATGTTCAAAATGGATACTACACGTTTCAACTCATCCCACACCCAAAAATTGTCATAAATGACAGTGAAGGAGATTAGTCCATCACCTTGACAAGTGGATTGCAGCATATAAAATGCCCAAATGTGTACTACAATAGAATGTACAAAGCCTCTAACATATTATGACAACATGGATCTGCCCCTAACATATTACGATTAGCAATGTATGCCCCTAGTTACCATATTATCACGATAATGAATAAAAATATCCAACATTACATCATATATACATCTTATAAAAATACTCTATAATAGCCACAAAAAAGCATATTCACAACAAATGAAAGAACGTACATTCTGCCAAGCACACATTTGTCCCAACATAAGAACCAGGCAGCGAAAATATATTTTTTAAAGAATGTTTGAAAAAAAAGTACTAAAGCTTAAAATATCACTTACCTTATTAATGACAAGATCTCCAATCTTGCAAGGCGTAGAACACATCCAAAACAGCCTTCAATGACTTCAATCTATACAGCTATAGTGGTTCCCAGTATCAATTATGCTGGTCAAACTCAAGTCTCAATATTTCTGCCCTTTAAGCTTAGAGGTAAATCTTAATATTACACACCTCAAATCATAAATTAACAATAACGATTAGCTCAACAACCAATAAGTGAATCAACTACCCAATATACTAATTACTCATTTCGAAAGAGACAATAAGTAATATGAAAATTATTAATAAAGGGAAATTTTGGCAACAACTAAGGGCTGCATCAGTTTGCAATCAAGAATGCCTAATTCCAAATTCTTAAAAGTTTTTTTAGACCCAAGATTATCTACTGAATATTCTATTACTTAGAACATCTAAACTCTTGATGTCGCCAAATTTACACCTCCTTTTAGAGGACAAAGCGATTGTTGTTAAGAAATAGAATCTAACCAAGGTTAGGGTCGAACCCACAGGGAATACGTAGACTCAAGAAAATTCAATGACCACAATTCGAGAAATTAACTGACTTACTTTCCCAAGGGGCGAGGGGGGGGGGGGAGTTTGCAATAATCAATGGAAAATAGAACTAAACTAACTAACACAAGATAGAAATCAATATGGAGAGAAACTAGGGTATTATGTTCCCCATGATTTCCTAACTTAGTACCATCGGATAACCTAATTCTTTTCTAGTGTGTAGCATGCAGGACGGTAAGTTAAATTCATCAAGACCTTTGGTCAAAGGTGAGATGTGAATTTCATTATGTTTTTAGCCCATCTCCATAGTGTGCATTACTAACCCTTACCTATTAGTCCCAGTACAACCTTTTCTTGGCCTAGTTTGATTGATTAGATGAGAACACATCAATCGAATGCTGTTTATTAATCTCTTTTCCTATTCATTACCACCTTGGTCTAATCAGCAATACTAGACATGTTCTAATGTTTTCCATTGTCAGAAATCATGCAAAACGAAGAGAGTTAATTAATAATGCATGCTCACTTTCCAAGAATTATGAATTAACTAGTGTTACTTTGTTAGTTCTTTATGGTTTTCACAACCTTAGTTGTGGATTTAGCTACTCATGCTTTGAGTAGATACAAGAATTATGGATTGAGAAAACGTCATTGAACACTTACACAATTGAATTAAGAACAAATAAATCCAACCTCAAAGAGAATCACAAGCTTAAAGATAAAATCCAAATACAAGTATTCTTAAAGACTCTCCAATCTAACCTCATGATATTCTGTCTCTAATTACTGAGCTCTCTGAGTACTATGCGAAAAATTTTGAAAAATAACCTTAAAAACCTATTTATAATAAGTAAAATACAAGTCCTAATTAAAATAGGATAACTGGTCGACGCACCATACAAAAAGAGTTTATGAGCCGTATTGCATTTCACAGCCCGTAATCGGGGTCTCGTACAAAGCTGCTGGAATTTTGGACTTCAAATCTACCCCTCGATGATTCGTAAAGTAGTTTACGACTCTAAGGGGTTTCGTCTAATGAATCTTCAGAAAGTCCCAATCTCTGATCCTCAGGGTACGAACCATCTTCTGCAACTCGCAAATCATTCCACGACTTGTTTTCATGTTTGTAGAATCAACTTAAAAAAATATCCCCTCATTGAAATTGTTCATGAAACCACTTCACGACCCGTAGAATAGTTTACGACCCGTAAAGGGACTCGTACTGTATCAAAAATCAGCAACTTCTGTATTTCTTTCTAAAATCAAGGCCAAACCTGTAATCCTGCAAACATAACACAAAAACACATAAAACCAACTGACATCACATTGAGAACACACAAAATTTCAAGTTTTAAGCATCAAAAGTATTCTATTTTGACTACACATCAATACTCTAAACTTAAAATTATTGCATGTCCTCAAGACAGATTCAGTTTACATAGATAATATAGTAACACATAGGCTTCAACCCAATGATATACATCACATAAATCTCAAACTTAGATACCCATACCACCTTTTCTAAATAGGATCAGATAGCCATGTAGCAAACCAATACAAACTAATGTATGTGACAACACAACTATGATAAGTGAGGTATTATCAACAATCCACAATCACTGAACAAGTCTAATACTTACAATGCAATGCAAGTGCCCTCACAGAAAGAAGTCCCATATCTGACACTCAATAATGTTTTCATGTATGACTGATGTGTTGTTAAAATATAATATAGTTGATGCCTAAAACAAGGGTTTTTGTGTGTTCTCAATGCGAATTTTTATAG
Organism: Solanum ossicruentum; assembly: GCA_025774065.1. Lineage (NCBI taxonomy): Eukaryota > Viridiplantae > Streptophyta > Magnoliopsida > Solanales > Solanaceae > Solanum > Solanum ossicruentum. Next base: position 4,901 of record JAOTQR010078909.1, read on the forward strand.
TTTTTATGTGTTTTTGTGTTTATTTTTGTAGAAAATATAGATTGGCTTGATTTTGGGAAAAGTTACAGATTCTGTTGATTTTTGAAGATCTATGAGACCCACTATGAGTCGTAGCCCAAGCTACGAGTCGTAGGGGATAACTGTAGCAACTAATAATATCCAAAACCAAAATCTAAGAAGTTGAGGTTCATCCATACGAGCTCAAGGTACAAGTCGTAGCCTTCACTACAACTAATAGAAAGGGGCCTCATAGCAATTAACAGTGTTGATTAAAATTGGATCAAGAAATGCAAGGGTGGACTACAAGGAACTATAAGTTGTATACCAGACTATGACTTGTAGAGGTGGATCGTAGCAATGAAGTTCAAAATACCAAGTGCTTACCACGAAAGTCCGATTACGGCTCATAGGTCATCCTACGAGCCGTAGAAGCTGCCGATCAGATTTTATAATTATTTTAAGGATTTTTTGTAAGTAGTATAAATAGTATATATTAGGGTTTTAAAATGAGTTTTTGGAGATTTTTGGACTAAAACTTCATAATTCTTAGAATATTGTAGGGTTTTAGAGAGAAATTTTAGGGTTTTACTTTGAGACTCAAATTTGGGAATTTAGATTCTTTTGTGTATTAATTTCATTATTCAAGCTTGTGATTCTAATTTTAAAGAGGGTTTCATTGTTCTTCATTTTGCTTTGGGTAAGAAATATTCTATGTCTTCTAATTTTATTGTTGACTTGTGTGCCCAAGCCATGAGTGGCGAAACACCTAACTTGGGGTTGTGGGAACCATGAGTAGCTAGCTTAATAACCCAGATTATTTGCACTTCTTGAGTTGAGTACTTGCATGTATTATCCATTTTCCTTCATTTTGCCTGTTGTTTAAAGGTGGCCAACATTAAATCCCGCCTAGTGTCATGATCCCGTTTAAGGTAGTGATGAATAGAAAAAGTATATGAGTGACAGGATTTGATTGATATACTCTCAACTAATCAACAAAACCTGGTAAAGGAGAGGTTGACTTGGACAATAGGTAACGGTTAGTTGGCACACTATGGTAGCTTGCCAAGCGCCATAGTGAAATTCAACCTTCACCTTTGCCCAAGGGTTAGAAGAACTTAAGTTACCATCCTGCATGCAATGTCCTAATTTCGATAGTGTTGTCTGAGCGTGTTTGAGTTAGTGAATCATGGAGAATACAATTTTCCAAGTTGTTCTCCAATTTGATTGTCTCTTCGCTTTATTAGTATAGTTTTAGCTTTTATCAATCATTACAACCCCGCTTTTATTGAGAACAAAGTTATTTGATACTTGAAATGATTATTAGTAAATCAATGCAGCAAAACCCTGTATTCCCTTGGGATTCGACCCTAACCTATGCTTAGGTTTTATATTTGACGACGATCGCTTTATACTTAAAGTGAGAGGCACTGTTTGAGCGTGATCAAAATTAATGGCGTTGTTGCCGGGGAATACGATGAGGTTTTGACTTGATTTCACTAGTAGTTAATTCAAGTGTTGATTGCTTAATTCTCTTGTATTTTACTTTTGCTTTTGTTTCTGTTAGTTCTTTTTGTATATGTATATTTTGGTGGTACCATTTTGCGTTAGTCAATTCAAATATCCAACAAGATATCAATGCAAATGGTTGAAGAGAAGCTCATTACCATAAGTGAACTACTCTATTCACTACAGAGTCATGTTCTGTTCCATGGTCGGCCATTAGAAGATCCACACGACCATCTGAAAAAGTTTGCACAAGTGTGTAGGGAAGTTTTAGGAACCCAACATCCATCTATGGATGCTGTGGTACTTCAGACTTTCCCAATGACCCTTAGAAGTGATGCTGCAATCTGATGGTTTGAACTCCTTCAAGATGTGTGCACTAATTGGGTGGAAGTAAAAGGACTATTTTTAGCAAGGTTCAATGTTAGACCAAACAAGTTCAAACTTCAAGACCGAATCCTGAACTTCCAGCGAATTCCAGGTGATTCGCTAAGTACAACATGGGAACGATATAAAGAATGCATGGGAAGGGCCCATGATTATAGTTTATTGGATGAATTATTAGCTGCAAGTTTCTACAGAGCAGTAAACTCAGATCAACAAGGTCAGGCTGATGCTCTACTGGGAGGAGAATACTTAGCCTTTTTAAGGAAACCGTTTGCAGAAGTTGCCAAACATATGAACAAACTGGCTGCTATTCATCAAATATACAAGCGAATGCATGAGTAACAAGTTGCCTACACAAGTACACTCGGTGGAAAATCTAGCCAAGAGGGAGATAGTGGTGTGAACATGTGATTTAGATTACCTCACCACCAATGTGTTGGAGATGTAAGCTCTAAGGTTGAGAACATGTTCGCCAAGTAGATAGAGAGATTGGATGCACAAGAGGAAATCTTGCGGGAAATCAAGTTTGATGTTATTAAGATAAATTATAAACTTGACCAACATTCATTGGCAATCCAACAACTTAATAACAAATTCGAACTTGTTTCTACGCAACTAGAGCATATTCAGAATGAGACGAGAAGAGATCCTAGATTGGGTGATAAGAGCTCGTCCAAGCTTAAGGAATTCTGAGTACTCAAGATGACTAAGTCATGCTATGACATTAAATAAGGCGCTACTTAGGAGGCAACCCAAGAGGTTTTAATGCTTTTGTTTATTTTTGATTTTATAGGTAATTTATGAATTTTTAGGTAGCATTTTTTATTGTAGTTTGATTTTTATTTTAAGACATTAAATTGGTTGTATGTTAGTATAATGGTGCACTTTAAGAAAATGGTGCAGGTTTGGACATAATGGAGAAATTTCAGAAAATAACATTTGAAGCAACCTCTACGACTAGACCTACGAGCCTTAGTGTACATTATGACTCGTAGTCATGTCTAGCAAAGGATAACAGTGATGACTTGAAGTTGGCACTTATACTATGAGCCAACTTTACGACTCATATCCCATACTACGAGCGTGAATTGGGGTTCATAGTGCCTAAGTATGATTTCAAACTTTTTCTAAGTGTTGAGTGATATACGAGACCCGGACCTATGAGCCATAGTCAGAGCTACGATCCATAGTCGAGGTTTCATAGACCCTAATCAGGTAAATATTTAAAGTAACATGGTAACTTATATGAGGGGTCAAAATAATTTTTGACCCCAATTCTTCAACCTTAATCACCAGTTTTCCCCTTAATCTTTTTCCCAATATTTCCCGATGACTTTTTCGGCCACCTAACCCAATTTTTGGCAAGTTTTTCGGCCACTAGGGTTTTTGGGCTCCCTTCTTCTCATTTTTCTCATTGTAGTTCATCATTTCCTACGGTATGTCTCTTGGTTTATTTTAACTCTAAAAAATTTACTTTGCTTTGAATGTATTGGAGGAATATGGGGATTGAAATCTATACCAAGACATAGAGTTTGTGGATTTGATGCCAATTGAGATTGAACTAGGATTTTGATCATAATGAGTAGTGTTTAAACCTAGTTGAAGGATTTGCTCTTGTTGTTACAATTGGATAATCATTCTATGATTGGTTGTTGTTGATCGATTGTTTAGTTCTGGTTTGTAATTATGTTTTGATTTGCAAAACCATTTTGGCATGATAAGGGTAATGTTATTGAAATTTTTGGGTTGGTGAATTCTTAATGTAATTGTTTCCCTAAATCTTTATGTATGCATTTGAATGATGGTTTTGTGTGATTAGGAAAATGCATATCTGAGTGTATTCTTGAATGAGCTTAGGGGATATAGGCTTGAATGTGTGTTGATTAATGATCCCATATTGTTATGGTGGCACTATGATTTAGGGTTAGGGTTGCCTTGTGCTTGATTTATTAAAGTGTGCTTTCTTCAATGATGTTTTATTCTTGTTTTGTTTATGTTTGAAATCCATGTGGTGAAGTGATTAGTAGCCAGGTACCTATTATTTCCTGCTACTGGAGTGGCCTACAACTCGTAGAAGAGTTTATGAGTCATAGTTGCCTTTCGTAGGGAATAATAGTGACCTCAGGACCTTGGAAATTTACCATATAGGACCCACCTATGGGCTGTAGTCCCTTCTAAGAACCATAGTTGGGTCTCGTAGACTAATGCCTGTGTTAAATTTTGTAAACTGAAATCTTGTACGAGACTTGTATACGACCCATAGTCACGACTACGAGTCGTAACTGTATCTAGTACCTAGTTTCAGTATGCAAAATTTTTATACATCTGTGGATTACGAGGCCACAGTATGACTCATAGTCTCCACTACAAGTCGTGCCAGGGTCTCGCACCTTCCACCTGCAACTGATGCAGTGTTGCTTCTTCTTGTGTTTTTCTTTTGTTGTTGTTTTATTTTGTGTTGAGTGTTTTTAGGCTGAGCATCTTGTCTTAGTGCTATTTTCAGTGATATGGTCCCCAAGAGCAAACGGATAGCAAAAAGGTTATGAATACAAGATTGTGGATGAGGAGTGTGGGAATGAACAGTCAGGTGGATCGAATGAGATTCACAATATCCGGATTGACCCCTAGGCACAGGTGCCTCAAACTAGGGCAGCTGCTACCCGAGCTTCCCAGAACCAGGCTCAAGGCATTGGTTCCTCCTAGTCTGATGAGGAGGGACATGGTAATAGGTCTGAGGGGAGTTCGATATAGATGACTCCTTCTGGTTTGAAGTCTGATTCAAAGGAGTTGCCCCAAGATGAAGGAGCAGCCCAGACCTTTGTGGCCCCATCTATTTATCCTATAGATCCACATTAGCATAGATGGTGTGTAGAGGGTACGAAGAAGATTTTTGATGAGGGGTTAAAGCCAAAGGGGCAGGGTAAACTAGACTGATATTTCTATGAGGAGCCTCAGTTGGTGGATACAGGCCTGAGCCATGTCCTAGCACTAGAGATTGAGATCTAATGACATGGGCTCAGATGGTTGACGAACAAGCTGGGTAAATACTCTCCGCTCATAGTACGGGAGTTCTACGCAGCTTATGCGACAACTATCCTACAGGACCTTCCTAAGGGGAAGAAGGCTCTCGATCATCCTAGATTGAGAGAGGTTTTGGTTAGAGGCTGCAGGTTGACATCTCGGAGGAGACGATCTGCCGCAGCCAGTTTGGGCCTACATATAGAGCACCAGAGTCTACAACTGAGTTCTATCGATGGATTCACCAGATTAGACAGGCTGTCATTTCTAAGAGTGTGGACCAGTGGACAGAGCTCCTAAAATGGATCGCTAGTCAGATAGCAAAGCGTGGTCCAAATCCTACATAGGTCACTGCGCATTCTGAGTCGATAATGAAGTCCTCCATCTCCTTTCCTGCCAATTCTTGGTGGGCCATTATCTATTCTCTCATATGACCCACTTTCACAGATAATGTCATTATGTTGGAACGAGCTTTTCTATTATCCAGTATCTTAGCAGGCTACGATATTGATTGGACGTCGGTCATGGTGGAGCAGATCCATGAGTTGGTGCTCAAGAGGGCCACATGCATGCCATTTCTAGTACTGATCCATAGGTTATGCATGGAGGCTGGGGGTGAGAGTTTCACTTTATGTTGATCCACATATTGAGCCCCTCCACATTATTGATCCCAGCTTGATAAAGGCTGATGAGACTATGGTGGTGTTTCAGCTGGCGCATCTTCCTCCCATGCGTGAGATATTCATGCCTGAGCCATAGACCGAGGGTTCGGTGGCTGCCGTCACTACTGCTCCAGTTGCTACCACTTCTGATGAGGAACCATGGCAGCCTACGGTAGTCGAAATTAAGATGGGTCCCACTACAGCCATAGCCGCACGTGTACTAGAGCGGTCTACATCACTGACTCCTTCTGCAGATATTATGTCTGCCATTACTTCTTAGGCTATGGTTCAGAGACTATCACAGATTGAGGCTCAGCTACCCTAGCTCACGCCACAAATTAATCCATGGGTCCAGCAATGGTTCAAGCATCAGAGGATAGATGCAACGCATCCACTACTTTAGTTGTTGATCAATGCATTGCTACAGTGATGCCTGGGTTGATGCTTTCAAGGAGAGAGTTTAGAAGAGACTTGTGAGGCCCGACCTACAGATTTGTCAGCCTCTCATCAGGAGTTGATGAAGTTCAAGGCTGATGTGATTACATCATTAGTGGCTCCGATCACAGTTCCTGAGTTTGTACATGCAGATAAGCCACTATTTGATATGTTCTCAGATGATCCACCATGTGCTCCCAGGAAGAGACCTATGGAGAAGGCTAATTCAAAGAAGGGGCAAAAGTGGTAGAAGACCTTCGAGGAGGATGAGGAGATGAATATCACTGGGTACACCCTAAGGACATCGAGAGAAGAAGAGGAGCTTAGGAGAGCCCAGGAGCTTGATCAGCTATAGGACATTGGTTCATCCAGCATGGTTGTAGTACTAACTACCCCACAGGAGGGAGATACTCATGGACAGCAAAAGACCGGTGCTTAGGGGCCATTTGATGTTTGATTTTTAACCTATATGCTTATTTTGTTTTTGTTATTATACATTGTGAACAAGGTACATGCTTTTCGAGGTGGTGTGGGTAGTTACGAACTAGGATGAAGTTTGAGTAGCCTTTAGTCCATAACTATCCCAGTTTTTGATATCCCAAGGTTTTCTTGCATGTATTCTTTTTTCTCATGGATTTTTAATTTTTATGATTGAACCAGCATGTTTTAGAGGTTGTAGATAATTTTTGTGGTATATGGTGATTAAATTCTTTGGCATGTACATAGTTTTGATGGTTTATAAAACTTTTGAAAAAATGGTACCCTTGAAATTTTTTGTGGATTAATAGTTATTTTGTGATTATGCATATTTGAATGGTTTGACAAAGTTTGTCCTGACTAAGTGAAGAGAAGTTTATTCTTGAAGCATGAATCTATGAGTCTATGTTGGCTATGTATGCAATGCCATACATGTGAACTAATTTTATTGTGTTCATGCATTTTGTACTGATTTAGAACTTTCCCTATTACTTTGAGTTAGACTAGAGATTGTATGGATTAGGAAGGGATCCTAGGCCCTTGTTCTTTGAATTAGTCCATTTTTTCCTAAATCACCCACCAAACGAAAAAATTTATCTCTTACTCCAAATATTTGAGCTTTACATATATCCTTTTCTTTCTTAGTACCTAGTTAGTCTAACCTTATATAGTGAAATACCTTGATATTGGCCCCTGGTCTATCCTTGAATATTGTGAACCTTGATTGAGGCAAAAACCCTAAGTTGAGGGTGACTACCAAAAGTTGCTCTGGTTTGGGGAGTAGATATTCCGTGCTTCACCTAAGGCTAAAAGCCTAAGTTGAGGATGGCCTATGTTGTGGTATAATAGCAAAAATATGGTGATGAGTTGGACATAAAAAAAAGAATAGAAAGTCATGCATCGAGTAAGAGGAAAAGAGAAAAAGAGAAAAAGAGAAAAAGAGAAAAAGAGAAAAAGAGAAAAAGAAAAAAAGATGCCTTAATATGAATTGAAAGTGAGGCACTAGCTGAAAAATAAAGAGAAAATACTTGGAAAAGATTGAAATGAAGAATAAGGGAGAACAAGTTGAGTATGGTTGAGTTCTTAAGGTGAAAGTGTTGAAAAGCGTTTTCAAGGTTGGCCCTTAGTCACCAATTGTCCAAAATGCCTTACCAAAGCCCCATAAAGCTATGTTATAAGCCTATAAAATCCTAAAGTGATCCTAATCGAATTAGTCAATAGTCTGAGTTGTGAGTATATGGGCAAGCATGTGGTATTGGTTATCATGCATGTATCTCATTTGTGAGAGTGAGTATGCTTGCATAGTCCCATGGGTATCTTTTGAAATCATATTGATTGTTTAAAAGGGACTTCTTTTCTATGAGGGCATTTGCATTACATGGTTAGCATTTGACTTGTTTAGTGAATGTGGATTGTTGATACTCCTTAACTTGTCATAGTTGGATTGTCAAATGAGTCAATATGCTGTGCTTTGCTTAATAGCTACATGATCATGTTTTGAAAATGCTATAACGGGTATGTAAGTTGAAATTAAGTAAGGTATATGCCAACAAGTTGATTGCTATGTATTGCTTATTATCTATCTAGATTGAGTCGTCACTTGAGGACAAGCAAAAATTCTAATTTGAGGGTATTGTCAAAATACAACACATTTGGTGTCTAAAGCATGGGATTTTGTGTCTTTTCAATGCAGCTTTTTATGGTTTTTAAGTGTTTTTGTGTTTATTTTTGCAGAAAATACAGGTTAGCTTGATTTTGAAAAAAGTTGCATATTTTGTTGATTTTTGAAGATCTATGAGACCCACTACAAGTCGTAGCCCAAGTTACGAGTCGTAAGGGGTGAGCGTAGTAATTAACAGTTTCCAAAGTCAAAATCTGAGAAGTTGAAGTTCAGCCATATGAGCTCAATGTACAAGTCATAGCCTTCACCATGACTCATAAAAAGGGGCCTTGTAGCAATTAACATTGTTGATAAAAAGTGGACCAAGAAATGCAAGGGTGGATTATAAGAAGGCTCTACTAGTTGTATACTAGACTAGGACTCGTAGAGGTGGATCACAGTAGTGAAGTCTAAAATACCAAGTGCTAACCACGAAAGCCAGATTTTGGCTAGTAGGTCATCTTACAAGCCATAGCAGTTGCCGACAAGATTTTCTAATTATTTTAAGGACCTTTCTTATAAATAGTATATGTTAGGGTTTTAGAATGAGGTTTTGGAGATTTTTTGAACAACAACTTCATAGTTCTTAGAATATTGTAGGATTTTAGAGACAAATTTTAGGGTTTAACTTTGAGACTCAAATTTAGGGATTTAGATTCACTTGTGGATTAATTTCATCATTCAAGCTTGTGATTCTAATTTCAAAGAGGGTTTCATTGTTCTTCATTTTGCTTTGGGTAAGAAATCTTCTATGTCTTCTAATTTCATTGTTGATTTGTGTGCCCAAGCTATGAGTGGCTAAACCCACAACTTAGGATTGTGGGAACCATGAGTATCTAGCTTAATAATCCGGATTATTTGCACTTCTTGAGTTAGGTATTTGTATGTATTATCCATTTTCCTGCATTATGCTTGTTGTTAAGTGGTGGCAAACATTAAACCCTGCCTAGTATCATGATCCTGATCAAGGTAGTGATGAATAGGAAAAGGAAATGGGTGACAAGATTCAAATGTGTTCTCGTCTAATCAACCAAACTCAACCAAGGAGTGGTTGACTGGGACAATAGGTAATGCTTAGTTGGCATGCTATGGTAGCCGGCCAAGCACCATAGTGAAATTCACCTTCAGGTTTTCCCAAGGGTTGGAAGAAATTAAGTTACTGACCTTCATGCAATGTCCTAATTTAGGTTGTATTATTCGGGGTGTTTGAGTTAGTGAATCATGAGGAACATAATTTTCCGAGTTGCTCTCTAATTTGATTGTCTCTTTGCTTTATTAGTATAGTTTTAGTTATTACCAACCATTACAAACCCCCCTTTTATTGAGAATAAAGTTATTTGATACTTGAAATAATTGCTGGTGAATCGATGCGACAAAACTCGATATTCACTTGGGATTCAACCCTAACCTATAGCTAGGTTTTATGTCTGACAACCATCACTTTATCCTCAAAGTGAGGGGTACTGTTTGAATATGATCAATACCTTGGGAGTCTGCAAAATCATTCACTCTTCCAAAAGATATTCATGCATCATGCCTAATAACATAGGCTTGCCCCTATACTCATGACTAAGATATTCAACCACTTGGACTGGGAATACTTTAGGACTTTTTAGGCTTATAACGTAGGCTGAGGGGGCTTTGGTATACTTTAGGAATATAGTGACAAAAGGTCCTCCTTGACACAGTGTTTTTCTACACTTTTACCCTACCAACTCTGTTATTTTTAGCTCATTCTCCCTTTCTCCTATTTAAAGCTTTTCTTGTCTCTTTCTTTTCATTTTTAGATTTTTGCCTTGTTTTTACACTTCATTATTCTTTTTAGCTCACAACTAAGACATTACTTATTTTTCTTGCACCCTGTACATGATTTTTCCCTTTTTCTCTATATCACTAACTCCCCTCCTTATTTTTGTGTTTCATCCTTACACTAGACACCCTCAACTTAGGCTTGTGGCCTTAGCTGAGGTGCGTAATATCCATCCTCAGAACCAGGACCACTTTTGGTAGCCATCCTCAAATTAGGCCTTTTGCCTCAGTCAAGGTGCACAATGTTCAAGGTAGGGCTAGGTCCAATTTAGGATTTTCAACTAACAAGGATATGTTAATCAGGCGTTCTCAAAAAATAGGTACATGTTAGGTTCAAACATTAGGAATAAGGGATATACTGCAATTTTGGTTGCTCATTTAGGCTTAGTGGACTATTAAGAACAAAGGCCTAAAATCATTCCCTAATCCAATTAATCTATAGTCTAATTTAGAGTAATTGGGCAAATTCTGAATTAGCACACAACACATGAATGTAGCAATTTAAACTCACACTCGCATGGCACTGCATACATTATCAACAAAAGACTCTCAGATCATGTTTTTCATCTCAATTTATACTCACTTATCAGAACAAACATTGTCACACACCTAAACATGCATGGTTGCTATCTAAACTACTAAGCAAAATTTTTGGTGGGTATCATTTTTCAAACAAAACATAAAAACATGCTATATGCCAGAAGTATTAGTACTATATGCCAGACATACTATCTAAACTTCCTAAACATGCCGGTTCAATAGAATGTAAATATCCACGGGAAAAAGAATACAAGAAAACTCCGGGGTCAAAAATTGGGGTAATTATGGCCCTAGCTACTCAGACTTCTCTAAGGCCTATAAATATCCATACCCCATCGTAAAACGATGTGCATTGTCCCAATTGCACACAATCAAAGCAAAATAAAACATGAGGGGTCAAAAATCATACTTGAAGGACTAAGAACCAGTATCCACCTTGGGTTGCCTCCCAAGCAGTGCTTGATTTATTATCGCGGTACGACATAAATAGCTTGAGTACTCAAACTTCCTCAAGCTTTTGTGTTCTATTGTCACTATCCATAGAATGTTCGGGAATTTTCTCCTTACCACCATTTGTTTCTCTCTTGTATCTATCAATATGCTTTAGATCTTGAGCTATAGTGCCGACCATTATGCCTCTCTGAATCTGATTTAATTGGCTGACATATGCCTAAACTATCGGTCAAGTTTTTCTATAGCCAAAATGGTGTTCCATTTTCTGTTTTATGCTGATAATGTCAGACTTTATCTCACTTAAGGTTTTGTCCTGTGTGTCAGCCCTCTTCAGCAACTAGCTGAGTATTTCGTCTACTCTGGAATTCCTAGTCCCTAGATCTAAATTGTTGGGGGGGGGGGGCACGTAACGACAGCTTGTGCAACCATTCTTGTTCCCCCCTTTATGTCTTCTTCTTGTCCCCTCTGCAAGGTGCGACAACTTTCTTGGGTGCTTCTAGCCTGGGTTAGCTCTCATGTTTACCTCACTAGAATATCTATTTTAGCATTACTTTGGTCAAGCATCGGATGAAATCCTCATTTATTCTTACTTGCTCTAGACTTATGCCAGCTGCACTCGAGCATATAGTTTTCTTCGTGGGCCTCCACACAAGATTCAATCTGGCCACCATATCTACCTGCTCAACAATTTCTGCTAATGGTTGCTTTGCAAACACTCCTCCCAAGATGGTTGGCACATACCAGACTATTTGCGTCTAAGGCTCGGTAGAATATCTCAACCATGGCATTGTCTGCAATGTCATGGCCCAGCACACTCCTCAAGTATTTGGTAAACCGCTCCCAAATAGTTCTGATCGAGTCACCAGGGAGTTGATCAAAGTTATTGATCTGGCCCTTTAACTTGAGCTTTTACGATCTAGGGAAGTACTTCTCCAAAAAGGCCTTATGCAAGTTTGCCAAACTGGTGATCAAACTCTACAAGAACTCAAATAGCCATAATGCTATAATGCTTGTAAGAGAGAATGGGAAGACACAAAGTCCCACAACATCGATAGACGGGTTCTGTGTTCCCATCACTCTTTTGTAGATGAATACAACATTGTGTAGGTGGCTATGAGGATCCTTTGATGGTAAGCCCACAAATAGCCCACGATTTTGCAGCATCTGAAGCAACCTACTCAAGGCTGTGAGCTTTGTGTCTGCCAGCAGTAGTGGCAACAATATAGCTCTAGTCACCTCCACAGCCATAGGATTCAGCCTGTATTGATTCCACTAATAAGTATTGGCATTAAAGTCTTAAGGCTTTGGAGCAATATCCTCAAGAGGAGGTGGGTTCTCATTATCAACATTCTCATTATTGTTCCTGTTCAGAGCTGCATTGGCTGCGTTGTTATCGTTATCTTGGGCCATCCTCCTCAACATTCTGTAAAATTCTAGGTCAAATAGAGTTATGAGATTGCCTTGACTCTAGGAGGTAGGCATACACTACAGTTATACCCTGAAAAGAACAAAAACAACCAAAAGAAGTAAATATGGGAAATAAGGATTAATACTCAAATCACTATCAATTAACTAAGTCTAGCTGTATTCCCCGGCAATGGCTCCAAAATTTTGATGTCGCCCAAGTTACACCTCCTTTACAAGATAAAATAGTCATTGTCAAGAAATAGAACCTAACCAAGATTAGACTTGAACCCATAGGGAAGACGTAGACTCAAGAAAATTCAATGATCGCAATTTGAGTAATTAACCGACTTACTTCCCTAAGGGGGGGGGGATTGCAATAATCAATGGAAAATAAAACTAAACTAACTAACACAAGAGAAATCAATATAGAGAGAAATTAGGGTATTTTGTTCCCCATGATTCGCTAACTTAGTATCACCAAATAACCTAATTCTTTTATAGTATATAACATGATGACGATAAGTTAAGTTCACTAAGCCCTTTGGTCAAAGGTGAGAGGTGAATTTCACTATGTCAGTTGACCCATTTCCATAGTGTGCATTACTAATACTTACCTATTAGTCCCATTAAAACATCCTCTTGGCTCTGTTTGGTTGATTAGACGTGAACACATCAATCATTGAATCCTGTTACTTAATCTCTTTTCCTATTCATTACTACCTTGGTCCAGTCAGTAACATTAAGTGGGTTCTAATATTGTCCACTATCAAAATTCATGCAAAGCAAAGAGATTTAATTAATACATGCATGCAAAGTTTCCAAGAATTATGAATTAACTGATTTTACTTTGTTAGTTCTTCATGGTTCTCACAATCCTAGTTGTAGATTTTAACTACTCGTGCTTCGTATAGATGCAAGAATTATGGATTGAGAAAATATAATTGAAAGCTTATACAATTGAATTAAGAACAAGCAAATCCAACATCAAAGAGAATCATAAGCTTAAAGATGAAATTCAAATACAGGTGTTCTCAAAGACTCTCCAATGTAACCTCATGATTCTGGTAGTATGCGAAAACTTCTAAAAAATAACCTAACAAATCTATTTATAATAAGTAAAATATAAGTCTTAATTGAAATAGGATAACTGGTCGGGACAATATACGAAAGGAGTTTACGAGTTGTATTCCATTCCACGACCCACAATCGGGGTCATGTATAAAGCTGCTAGAATTTTGGACTTTAAATCTATGACACCCCTCTATGAGTCGTAAATTAGTTTACGACCCATAAGGGGGTTTCGTCTAATGAATCTTCAAAATGTTCCAATCTTTGATCCTCAGGGCACGAACCATCTATTACTACTCGTAAATCATTCCATGACTCATCTGCATGTTTGTAGAATCAACTTCAGAAAATAGCCCCTCACTGGAATTGTTAACAAAATCACTTCATGACTCGTAGAATAGTCTACAACCCGTAAAGGGTATCATATTGCATCAAAAAGAAACAACTTACATATTTTTTCCCAAAACCAAGGCCAAACCTGTAATCCTGCAATATAAAAATATATAAAACCAACTAACATCAAATTGAGAATACACAAAATTCCAAGTTTTAAGCATCAAAAGTGACGTATTTTGATAGCATATCAAATCTCCTCATGATCATTAGATCAGCAAATCGAATATGTACTGATACATTATATATGTGTTCAATTTCCAATAGCAACTTGAAAAATTGAGGCTTCACATCTAATTCAAAACTAACTTTAACTCTTTTATTCCCTTTCTGCCATGACAGATGCCACACTTCAATGTAGAAGTGAGTTCTACCCTAGCTTTCAACATTTACTAAGTATATTATATCTTATCAATTCACCAAAGCATTATAATGATAAGATACTTTATTATTGAAAATTCTATACTGTTGAGTTGCTATACATGAGTTTCCAAAATTTCATTTGTGCAATCGCTGAACATTCTCGTGAGAAGATTAAGAAAACAATAAACCTTCTCTCAATTTTTTCTTCTTTGCTCAGCCTAAATGTATACAACAATACTAATATATCACACCCTTTTAGTTCTCTTTATTATTACTATTATTAAAGGCTAAAATTTCCAATTCACCACTTTTAAAAGGGGGTAATTAAATTGTACTGCAAAATATTTTGCGGGATAGTTGTAAAGTGTAGTGAAATGATATTTAAGTTGATCTTGTATCTACGTGACTTTAGTTAGACAAATATATGTATGTGTATGAATTGATGAGTCCATATCTCAGAGTCATTTTGGGCTTAAAATGTGAAGAAATATTGTCCTTGGTGTGCCATTAAGTTCCAAATACTAACTAATATGCATGTGTTATGTAAGGAATGGAGGTAAAAGCGCACAAGTGGGCTATACTCAACAAATCTTGAAAAAGGAGCAAAAGTATGAAAAAGACGGACAAAAGAGGCTTCACCGGCTTATTCTGTGTGCCCCTGAATGCTCACAGAGACCGCCTAATATCTCAACAACCAAGTCTTAAGTTCATGCCAGAAAAAATATTACAATCCAAGTTTCCAAACATATTCAACACATCGCAATGTGGCCAGGGAGACCGCCTACTCTTGTAGAACTCAACACGCCAAGCTCATGATAGAAGGTTGACGTAGAAGGAACTTCAAAGAATCACCAAACATGATTGGTGCAGTAAATGATTTGGTGCCTAATCTTGCAGAGACCCAAACCTCAAAGGAAATGCAAAGGACAGTGGTCAAATGCACATTTGGTGCATTGTGGATGTGCTAGGTGATGGCCGGCCTTGACCGTTGAGTGGCAACTTGATGCACAAAATTTCATGATTTTACATGTACTATTTATTCATTTTTGAAAGGACATTGTAGATATCATTCACTTTAGGCTTTATAGATAGGGAGAGAGAGTGAGATTAGGGTACATAGAACATTCTTGCACAATAGGACAAGTATTAGAGGGTTTTAAGCTTGTGGAAGGTAGAGATTTGCTAGTTCAAATCAATTTTTCTCTTATAGTCCTTGTTACTCATGTACTCAGCTGCTTAAATTGGTATGGAATCTTTATTTTCAAGCATGCGTGGCTAAACCCCCCATGTTGGGGGTATGCAAATAATATGGGTCTTTGATTTCTATGCCGGTTCTTTGATATTTTGACTATGTTGTTGTTAATTTGTGTGAATTTATATCCGTTGCTAAGTTTCATCGGTAATCCTAAGGTTACAAACTAGGGTTTTACCTCAGATATCTAATTATTGCTTTAATCTAAGTAGTTAAAGTGTGAAATGGATATACTAAAACCTTTCGGAGTTTCAGTTGAATGCCACAACCATGGATTCAGTGGCTAAGGTATTAGGTGGTTTGCTGTGATTTCTTAGGCCAAGCGTGTCCTCGAGCGATTCACGTATGATATTGTAATTGAATCATATGAAACATCTTTGTTGTCATAATTGAAGCTTAGGTTATTAGCATCCTAGCTTATTCGCTCATCTTTATGTTAATTAGTCAAATATTTTGACCCAACTTCATAGATTTACTTCCATATTTGCACATCCCTAACACCTCACTACATCTATTGATTAGTTTGGTAATTTAGTTGTTGTTTCCTGAAAATCAATTTTAATTATTCTAACTCCCCCAATTTGAACCTACAATTGCCTAATTCAATGAATTGCTTTGCTTGTCGAACCATCATTCCGTGTGGAATTCGACACGAAATTTATTATTGGATAATATGATGATAACGATAGTCCTTACTTCCTTTAAGTAGTAAGGTTGAGCATTCATGACAAATACACTTATCATGGATGTAAATACAGTATTCTGCATGAACATAAATATAATGTTTTCTGGTATATGTTGAAATAAACTCTTACTATGTTTTGTAGATAGAAAATATATCAATACATTTCGTAACTAGGGGTAAAATTATGTAACATCTCTCACGCGACTTGGAAAATGCCCTATAGTATATTTCTTAAATATCTTAAAATCCATGTATGATTTTGCAAATCCAACTTTATATTCCTTTTCATGGGGAAAAATGTATAGGAAAGGGGTAGTCTTTGATTTTTAGGTCACTCGTATCGAAAAATAATCTTTTAAGTAATATGGGGCTTATTCAGGGGAGTACATCACAAGTCCTTATTGCGGACTTGTTCCTCGATAGTGTAAAAATTTCCAAAACTCATTCCAAGTCCAAAAAGAGAAAAATTGAATTTCACGCAAAAATGACCTACACTGTGACAAGTTCGCATCATGGACTCGTCTCACCATAGGGATTTTTTTTTTGAATTTTCCCTGTTTCAGTTGAGGACATTTGGGTAATAACCCAATATACATATAGGAAAGATTCCTTCATTGTTCAACCATTCTAAGCTCTAAATCTCTCAAAAACCCTTCTAAAATCCTCTCTAAACTTCATCAAATTCCACAATTAATTTCAAGACTCTCAAGAAAACTCTTTGGATTTTAAGAATTTAAGCGAAGCCCACAAGTCCTCTCAAGTTTTCCTTCAAGAAATTACAATTTTAAGGTATGTGGGTCTTCCATCCATGAGTCCTTCTTCCAAAACTATTTTCATTAAGTTTCTTGATTCTAATTACTAATTCTTTGTGGGTAACTTCTACTATCACTCTATTGCATGAAATATATTAAGAATTTGTTGGTTAATGATCTATTGATGTATGGGCCCCTACCAAGAATTGAGATTATGATATACTCATGACATTAAAGCTTTGTATGCTATTCTATCTTGAAATACTTAGAGAGATTATAGATTTTTGAATGGTTTTCATGATACCTGAATTGGGGTTTTGTAAATATGAGAGTTGGTTGTTTGAATGACTTTTTAAATAACTTCAATATACTCCTCTCGTATTCCTTACTATTGAGTTCTATGATTATAGGATTAAATACATATATCTACCATGTTTTGATTAAGTTAGTGACAAACCTCTTGTGTTGATGAAGGCCTTATGGCAAGACATGTGATATATGAATGTTATTAATGTTGAAAAGAAATTAATCATGCTATGAGCTTGTGAGAATATTATGAATGTTATAAATGATATGAAGTCCTATTCTCTAATATTATGATGTGATGTTTTATTATATCCTCTAATACGATATTATGATATTATGAGACTTTGCATATTATGACTACAACTATGAATTAAATATTCCTTGAGATTGTGACCTAAAACCGAGAGGACCTTGGTAGTAGCCATTGTCCCTTAATTATGTTTCCATAATAGGTTTATGATTTTCTTAAGGCATGAATAATCGAAAAGGGTCGAGTACATATAAGGTACATGCTACTTAATATTTGAAAAGGGTGGTTTTCTCGTAAGGCTTCTACCTTATATTATCCGAAAAAGGGTGGTTTTCCCATAGGACTCTTATATTATATTAACCAAAAGGAGTGGTTCCTGTAAGGTTTCCAAAAAAGTATTTTTCTCGTAAGGTGTTTGTGATGCACTTTTAAAAAAGGGGAGGTTCCGGCGAGGTGAGTGTTCGATTTAACTTGGCAAAGTAGACCCTGATGTACCACCAAAATACTATACTTTGGATGCTGTAAACTTAGAATTTTGTGTGTTCTCTAAGTGATGTAAGTTGGTTTGATGTGCTTTTTTGTTAATTTTGCAGGATTTTAGGAATCGAGATGATTTTGGTCCAAGTTACATAGATCGCAAAATTTCGATGATGTACAAGATCTTCTATGAGTCATGGTGCATTCCAAGAGCCACAGATGAGTTTCGTAGGTCTAATCTAGTGAAAGAGTGATTTTAGATGTTGAAGATATATGTTATCAGACAATCCATAAACCATTTGATGGCCCGTATGCTTGTCCGTGTATTGAAGATCTGAAAATATGCGTAAGTGCTGAATTGTTGCCAAATGAAGGATCCTATGGGTCGTAAGTCAAGTGATAGGTCATATACTAGTTCGTTCCTAGAGGATCAATGTTTTTGATGATTTACTGAAAAGTTAGTAGACAAAATCCCTTACGGACCATAAGTTAGAAGATGGTCTGTAGTAAGGATTCTTATGTGGAAGATAGATTTTGTTCATTGCAGTCTACGAAGCTTAGTCATGGGCCGTGATTTCATCTACGACCCCTAACTATGTTTGTGAGATTTCTCGATTTTAACTTTCCTATTTTGTTTAGAATTTGGTTTTCACTTATTATAAATAGGTTTTTGTGTTTGTTTTTTAGGCAGAGAGAGTAGTTAGAACATCCAAAACTTATTAGATGTGATTATTACTTTGTTCTTGGAGCTTATTTTTGACTTTACCTTCAAGATATAATATCATGATTTTGAGAAAATTTCATATTTTGTGTTCTTCGATTTATCATTGTAAGTATTTGATTATTCTATTCCATAACATAATTGTTTCATTTACAATGAACATGAATTGCTAAATCCACAACTAGGTTGTGGGAACCTTGAAGAATTAACAAAGTAAAAACTAGATAATTCGTAATCCTTGGAAAGAGTGCATACATGTATGAAATATCTCTTTGATATGAATGCTTTTTATTTGGGTGCACATATTAGAACACGCCTAATTTTTACTTACAAGATCAATGGGTTAATGAATGGGAAAAGAGATAAATTAACAGGATTTGATGTGGTTAATCTTGTCTAATCAATCTTAATGGATCAAGGGATGGTTGTACTGGGACAAGATAAGGGTTAGTAATGCAACTCCTCTGGGATGGATCAAATCAAGTGGTGAAATTTTCCTAATGCCTAGATCAAAGGGTTTGGTGATCATAACTTACCAGTTCTACATGCTATATACTAGAAAAGGTTACTATCATCTAGTTACACTGAATTAGGAATTCATGGAGAACAAAATATGGTGATTACTTCTCTCACTAACTTCACAACAGTTGCACTTGACAATTTGATTTTAGTGTAGGTTTATTTATTGCATTTAACCAACCCCACTTTCGAGAAATAAGTTGATTAATTCATTTTAATTTCTTTCAATAACTCTAAGTCTAGACCTTATTCCTTGTGAGATTGACCCAAACTATTTTTAGATTCTGTATTTGAATAATGACCACTTATATCTTGATTAGGAGGTATAGTTTGGGTGTGATCAAATTTTGGCGCCATTATTGGGTAATACGACTTTTAGATTGGTGTAATTAGAGTAATTTGTGAGTTAATCCTTATTTTACATTTTTGTTATTTTTATATTGTTTTAGCACACAAGTCTAGTGTACGCCCAGTACTCGTAGTGAAGGAATCCTCTTGACTCCATTTGATCTAGAGATCAAGAAAATGTTGCGAGGAATACCCTAGGACAACACAAATAACCCTGAAAACTTTACACATAATCTGAATAACAATGACCCACCACCACTTGAGGATGTGAATCTACCACCACAGGGTCAACAAGCAGCTGCTAATGTATGGAATCCATACAGACTTGACCCTATGGTAGTGGATGTCATCGGAGCTATTATGTTATCTCCTTTACTGGAGGATACTAAGTATGGCGTATTGAGTGGGTTGTTATAGATGGTACAAAATAAGGGGTTGTTCGCGTTCTAGCCATCTGAGGATCTACATAACCATCTACACGATGTTGCTATCATCTGCAAGAGCATGATGGAAAATCAAAATCTGTCAATAGATACTGTTAGGCTCCGTGTCTTCCCATTATCTCTCATAGGTGAAGTAAAAGTATGGTTAGCCAATCTTTCACAAAGTTCTTTCACGACTTGAGCTGAAATGCAAAGACCCTTTTTGGAGAAGTATTTTCTAAGGTCAATGAAGTTGAAGCTTAAATATTAGATCAATAACTTCTAGCAATTGCCTGGCAATTCTATAAGTATTACATGGGAGGGATTCATGAAGTGCTTGAGAAATGTTCCAGACCATAAGATTATTGATGATTCCTTGGTGAAAATCTTCTACCGGGCCTTAGATAACAATTGCAAAGCTGTGGCTGACACCATAACTAGAGGCTCATTCTTAGATTGTCCGTTTCTTGTAGTAGATGAACGACTGGAAAAGGTGGCAAAGGAAAGCCGTGCATGGGGCACAAGGGATAAATCTCCGATGAAAGTTTTCTTTCCAGATAGAACAAATTATAAGCAGACCAAAATTAATGAAGATATGATGCAAGAGCTAGCACGGTTAGTACTAATATGGATTATTGATGAAATATAGTCAGGAATGAGTAAATGCAGCTAGGCATCAGCCTCTATGAGCATCCATGTATGAGGAGCCATATTATGAGGAACACACGTACTGTGTGACTGATTAGATAAGGGGTTTCTGGTCAAACACCGAAGGGTCCGATCAGGACTATTGCAGCCAAGGTCAAGGTAATCAAAGTCAGAACTATAATAGGGACAAAAACCAAGGAGGATACTATGATAGAAATAGGGGATAAGACAGAGATGGTAATTGGGGTCATAGAGATCGGTAAAGAAATGTTCTATATGTGCCACTTCATAATCGTGATTTTAGGGCTGGCAGTTCAAGGGTTGGGGAGATGTTTGATAAGTTGTTAAAGAAGGCTACACATAGGATGAGACTTTGAAGGGAATGAAAGATAATATTTCAGGCATTAATTAGAAGATCGAGTCTTATTCTGTGGCTATTAAGTAATTCGAGCAATAATTTGGTCAGATGTCCAGACAGTTGAACTAGCATCAGAAGAGTACATCACCAAGCAGCATAGTGCAAAATCTGAAGAATGATGGGCAGTGCATGGTAGTAAAAACATGAGGTGGCATGCAGACGATCGACCCACTGATGCTGGTTGATGATGATGAGGTTCGTGAGGAGAAGTGAAATGCCCCAAAAAGTGCTAAAAAATATGCCTCAAAAATACCAATAATTGTAATTTCCATGTATCTCAAAATTCATGCATGATTAAAAAATCTGAATTCATATTCGTGATCAGCGGGAAAATTGAGTAGGAAATATGTGTAACCCCGATTTTAGAGCAACCATAGCAAAATTTTATTTTCCAAAAATTTCAATTTCTAGCGAGCCTTCGCATTGGGTCCGCAATGTGGATCCATCGTAGAGTAATGTATGTCTTGCCAGGTTCTTTATTTTGGCCTAAGGATTTCGAGTCTTGGGCCTAAGTCTTCCTATGGGTAAAAACATATATACTTAGTCATTTTCAACCCCATATCATTCAAGACATTCCCTAAAACCCTATCTAATACTTAACCAAATATTTCATCCAAATTCAAGTGTCCCAAACTCATTCTGGATCTCAAGAAGTTCGTTCAAGCTTCAAGTTCTCATTCAAATCTTTATCAAGAAAATCTCTAAAGTTGAGTTATATGGATTTCAGCCATTAGATTCTTTTACACATAGGGCCCAACCTTCCTTTTTATGCAAATTATGTATTTTCAAGTTGATTTATCTATGGGTACTTCTTATTATGAATTTGACTATGAGCTACGTTGGGTTTTCATAAAATGTTGAATATTTAAGCATGTTTTGAGCTATAAATCTACGATCTATTATGAGTTTTGATGAGGGGTTTCAATGTATCTTGTATAAAGATGTTAACAAGTGTTGGTGGATTGATTTACTTCATGTTTTGTTACATGATTTCACTCTTAAATTGCATGATTATGAACTAGCATTAGATACCCGCCAAGTGTTTTATAAAATGTCCGGTTAAGGATTCTTGAGTTATTAATAATCTAATGCATGGCTTAGGAGTCAAGTGACTATATGATGATGAAAGGAATGTTTGTACATTTTGATTTCATGAAAATTATTTATAGCATTGCAAGTCACCCACACCTTGTTGAGGGGGGGGGGGGACTATGCCTCAACCACTATGATGGGGGGTGCTATGCCCATCTACAAGTTAAGGGATATATACCTTGACCACTTTGGTAAGGTTGCTATTCCCATCTACCATTTGAGGGGTATATACCTTGACCACTTTGATGGGGGCTGCTATGCCTATCTACCAGTTAAGGGGTATATACCTTACCACTTTGATGGGGGGTGGCATGCCCATCTATCATGTTGAGGGGTATATACCTTGACCACTATCATGGGGGGTGCCATGCCCATCTACCAATTAAGGGGTATATATCTCAATCACTTTCTAAAGGGGTGACATACCTTGGATTCCAAGTATTAGGTTGCTTGGCCTATGATGATGATCTCTTCCTACACATGTATTATGTTCTATACAAGCATGTTTTACATTAAGCGTTGATCATGCATGCCATGTTGCTAATATACTATCTCTTGTCTATGATAATGCATTTTGATTATGTTTCCTATCTCTTGTTGCATTGCATCCTACATACTTAGTACATTCAAACGTACTTACACATACTCTATGCCTACATGATGTTACCATGTCAGAACCAGAGCCCCTCACGATCATCCTCCCCGTGGCTAGATGGTGATCTTGAAGAATAGCTATTGGTGAGTCCTCAAGTTCAGGGAGACTAGCTTTGCATTCCTACTTTTGTTATCTCTAATGTTGAACTTTGATACTAAAAAGAGTAAGCCTGGAAAGTGTCTTGGGCCCCGCCCAATCCATGCTAGAGCTGTTGTTGGACAAGTTATCTAAATATGCTTTGAGGCTTGACTTTTTTGATGATTTATGCTATTAGAGACTTCCCTTAGTCTCTTTATCCTTGTTTATGTCCTCTTATTGTTGTTTACTTTGCTTCCGCAACCAAGAATGTGTTAATAATATGCTAAGAGGCTTGTTGGGGTCCCTTTGGGTTCTCATTCATCGTGTCACATCTAGGCCCTAGGCTTGGCTCGTGACAAACCTGGTATCAGAGCCCTAGGTTATTAATGGTCCTGTGCATCCAACACGCCCCATCGATTAGAGTCTTATTCATAGTTGTGAAGTGCACCACGACTATGAATAAGAGGCTATGAGGCGTTTTAGGAAATGTTTCACTTCTTCTTGATCTATGTCATGCTATAGAAGTTAAGGTAAGGTTTTCCCCTAATGAATGTTCTTTGCTATTTTAGATCATGCCTATCCCAAGAGTAAGAAGAGCTCGTACACCCAAAGAACAACCAGCTCATGAAGAGTTCCAGGATGCTATTGCCATGTTAGCTCAAGCTATGACTAATCAAATCAACCAAGGAGCCCAAACCCCTCATGCTCCTACTCTGTCTTCTAGGCTAAGAGACTTTATGAGAATAAACTCACAGGAGTTCCATGGGTCCAAAGTGGATGAGGACCCTCACGAATTTGTTGATGAGGTGTACAAAGTGTTGTCTATTATTGGTGTTAGTTGGAAGAGAGGAGTTGGCGGCCTACCAACTCAAAAGGGTGGCCCAAATATGGTTTACTCAATGGAAGGAAGATAAGGGGAACAATAATGTGATCCTTTGGGAGTAGTTTAAGACGGCATTTCTCAACCAGTTCTTCCCTCTTGAGCTAAGGGAGGCCAAAACAATGGAATTCATGAATCTAAAGAAAAGATCTATGAATGTGAGTGAGTATGCCCTTAAGTTCAACCAACTCTCTAAATATGCTCCACAATTGTTGGCCAAGAAAAGGTGTAGGATAAATAATTTTGTGATGGCTGTATGGGATTTTATGAATAAGGAGTGTCATGTCACTATGTTGATAGGTGATATGGACTTGTCCCGCCTTATGACTTATGTCGAACAATTAGAGGGGGAAAAGTTGAGAAAGAGGAGAATGGGAGAGGCTAAGAGGGTCCGTTTTGAAGGAAGGTTCCAATGTCCCAAGGGTGGATAGTTTCATCAAGGCCAAAGTTCTTCCAATGCTCCTAATAAGGGTTTTCTAATGACAACCCAAGGGTCCAAGGTGGTGGTGGTATGATGCCTAATCCTATGTGCCCAAGATGTGGTAGAGGTCACAATGGCCCATGTTTAAAGGTCACTACTTATTGTGGTTGTGGTGAAGTGGGTCATAAAGTGATTGATTTTCCTCGTAATCAATACAAGGATAGAGATGGCCATCCACAAGGCCAAAGTGCAAATGCGGGTCCTAGAGGAAGGGGAGGTCAATAAGGTGGTGACCCAAGGCACAATCGGTTCTATGCTCTTCATGGGATACAAGGAGTAGATGAGGTGCCCAAAGTCACCGGTATGTTAAAAGTCTTTGATTTTTATGTGTATCCATTGATAAACCCGGGTGCTGAAAGTTTTTGACTTTTATTTGTATACATTGATAGACCCGGGTGCCACTCTTTCTGTTGTTACTCCTTTTGTTGTCGAAATGTTTCATGTTAAACCCGAATTATTGTGTGAGCCTTATGATGTGTCTACTACCGTTAGTGCATCATCTATTGTTTCTAGAAGGGTCTATAGAACTTGTCCCATTTTCATTTTGCATTAAATATTGCCTTGTGATTTGTTAAGTTTGATATGGTGGAATTTGATGTAATTCTTGGTATGGATTTGTTGCATGCATATTATGCCTCTATTGATTGTAGAAACCGTAGGGTCAAATTCCCATTCCCTAATGAACCCATCCTTGAGTGGGAGAGTCATGATGTGGTGGTCAAGGGTAAATTCATTTCTTGCATTAAAGCCCAAAAAGTTGATTTATAAGGGGTGTCTATATCATCTTGTGTGGGTTAGGAGTGTTGAGTCTAATGTCCATCCTGTAGAGTCGGTCCTGGTGGTAATGAGTTTCTTGATGTCTTTTCTAATGAGCTTCCCGGTGTTCCTCCCAAAAGGGAAATAGATTGTTGTATAGACCTCCTTCCCAATAGTCAACCCATTTCTAATCCCCCTTACCATATAACCCCAATGGAGTTGAAGGAGTTGAAAGAACAATTGAGGGATTTTTTGGAGAAGGGTTTTATAAGCCTAGCCAATCACCTTGGGGTGCACTGGTGTTGTTTGTGAAGAAGAAGGATGATTCTCTTAGAATGTATATTGATTACTGACAACTTAATAGAGGCACTATCAAGAATAAGTACCCTCTACCAAGGATTGATGATCTTTTTGACCAACTTCAAAAGGCTAGTCACTTCTCTAACATTGATCTTCGGTCTGGGTATCACCAAGTGAAAGTGAGGGAGTGTGACATTCCCATGATGGCTTTCCGGACTGGGCATGTCCACTATGAGTTTGTGGTTATGTCCTTCGGTTTGACTAATGCACCGGCTATCTTCATGGATCTTCTGAATAGGGTCTTTAAACCTTACCTTGACTTGTTTGTGGTGGTGTTTATTGATGATATGTTGATCTATTCTCATAGTGAGGATGAGCATGTGAGTTACTTGAGGGTGGTGTTACAAATCTTGAGGGAGGAGAAGTTGTATAGAAAGTATGAAAAATATGAGTTTTGGTTGAAAGAGGTTATCTTTCTAGGTCATATGATGTCAGGTAATGGTATTAAGGTGGATCCTAATAAGACAGAGGTAATTAGTAATTGGCGTAGACCTTTAACTCCATCGGACATTAGAAGTTTCTTGGGCTTAGCGGTTACTATTGGAGGTTTGTGAATAGGTTCTCGTCTATTGCTTCTCTCATGACTAAGTTGACCTAAAAGAAGGCAAAATTTGTGTGGTTCGATGAATGTGAGAAGAGTTTCCAAACTTTGAAAGATAAGCTTGTCTCTGTTCCTATCTTGTCTCTACCGGAAGGGTTGGAAGGGTTTGTTGTGTATTGTGATGCCTCAAGAATTGGTTTGGTTTGTGTTTTGATGCAAAATGGTAAGGTGATAGCATATTCCTCTAGATAACTTAAGGTGCATGAAAAGAACTATTCCACCCATGATCTTGAATTGGCCGCCGTGATATTTGATTTGAAAATTTGGCGTCAGTATTTGTATGAGGTGCATGTTGATGTGTCTACCAAATGTAAAAGCCTTCAATATGTGTTCACCTATAAAGATCTCAACTTGAGACAAAGAAGGTGGTTAGAACTTCTTAAAGATTATGATATGAGTGTGCATTATCACCCCAATAAGGCTAATGTTGTGGCCGACGCTTTGAGTAGGGTGTCTATAGGTAGTCTAGCTCATTTTGATGATGAGGGACAAAGAGGTGGCTAGAGAAGTTCATCGGTTGGCTAGATTGTGAATTAGGTTAGAGGAGGTTGTTAATGGTAGAGTAGCGATGGTTGATGGTTCTAATCTTCATTGATTGAGGAGGTGAAGGCAAAGCAAGACCTTGACCCAACCTTGTTAGAGTTGAAGGCCTTGGTGAGAGATGGTAAGGTAGAGGTTTTCTCCCAAGGGGGAGATGGTGCCATTAGGTACCAAGGTAGGTTGTGTATTCCTAGTGTGGATGACTTGAATGAGAAGATTCTTGATGAGGCTCATAATTCTTCCTATTCTATTCAGCCCACTTCTACCAAGATGTATAGAGATTTGAGGGACATGTTTTTGTAGGGTGGTATGAAGAGGGACATTGCTAAGTTTTTATTCAGTTGCCTTAATTTCCAACAAGTGAAAGCCGAGCATCAAAGGCTGGCTAGCCTAGCCCAAGATGTAGAGATTCCTACTTGGAAGTGGGAGGAAAGTAACATGGATTTTGTGGTTGGGTTGCGCAAGAAAAGAATACATTTTGATTCTATTTGGGTTGTTATTGATAGAATGACAAAGTAGGCTCATTTCCTACTAGTTAAGACTACGTATGGTGCTAAAGATTATGCTAAGTTGTACATTTATGAATTGGTTAGATTGCATGGGGCCTTTGTATATCATTTCGGATTGTGGTTCTCAATTCACTTCTCACTTTTGGAGGCCCTTCCAAAGAGGTCTTGGTACCAAGGTAAAGCTTAGTACGACCTTTTGACCCTTAAACGGATGGCCAATCCAAGAGAACTATCCAAACTCTTGAGGATATGCTTAGAGCTTATATTTTGGAGTTTAAGGGTAGTTTGGATGAACATCTTCCACTCATTGAGTTTGCTTACAATAATAGCTATCATTCAAGCATTGATATGACTCCTTTTGAGGCTCTCTATGGTAGACGTTGCATGTCCACGGTTGGATGATTTTATGTGGGGGAGATGGCTTTGTTAGGTCCAGATTTAGTTATAGAGTCCATGGATAAGGTAAGTATGATATGTGAAAGGTTGAAACCGCCCGAAGTCGACAAAAGTCATATGTCGATGTGAGAAGAAGGGATCTTGAATTTAAGGTTGGTGATTGGGTCTATTTGAAGATCTCACCCATGAAGGGTGTGGTTCGTTTTAGTAAAAAAGAGTAAATTGTGTCCAAGATTTATGGGTCCTTATAGAGTGTTGAGGAGGATTGGGAAGGTGGCCTATGAGTTGGAGTTTCCCAATTATATGAATATGGTTCATTTGGTCCTCTATGTGTCTATGTTGAGGAATTATGTGGGTGACCCAAGTTCTATTATGCCTCTTTGTGTTTTGGGTGTTGTTTAAGACAATTTGACTTATGAGGAGGTTTTGGTAGAAATTTTGGATAGACAAGTGAAGAGGTTAAGGAACAAGGATGTTGCTTCTATCAAGGTTCTTTGGAGAAACCAACAAGTTGAGAGTGTTACATGTGAAGCAGAGGCGTACATGCAAAAACTATATTCCTATCTCTTCCATTCCGCTCAAGCCTAGGGTACTAATTCGGGTCCACTATGTGATTTCAAATCTTAAGTTTCAGGCCTTATGACATTTGCATGCGTTCATGTTCATGTTGGCAAGTTTATGGTAATTTTGACACTAATGTTGAGATTTTTGAAACGATATTCTAATGCATTTGTTGTATTCATGTGTGGGCTAAACTCATCTTGATTAATTCTCTCATATACATTTCTTTGACATTCGGGGATGAATGTTCCCAAGGGGGAGATATTGAAACACTCCAAAAAGTGCCCGAAAATTTGTCTTGAAAATACCCATAATCATAATTTCCATATATCTCAAAATTCATTCTTGATATCCAAATCCAACTTCATATTCATGACCGGGGGTAAAACTGAGTGGGAAATGGGAGTATCCCCAATTTCAGAGCAACCTTAACAAAATTTTGTTTTCCAAAAATTTCAATTCTAGTGAGCCTTCGCGTTGGCTCCACGACGCAGAGCCATCGCAGAACAGTGTATTTTGTTGCCAGTTTTCTTATTTTGTCCTAAGGCTTTGGGGTCTTGTGCCTAAGCCTTCCTACACGGAAAAACACCTATACTTAGTCATTTTTCAACTCCATATCATTCAAGACATTTCCCAAAACCCTCTCTAACACTTGGGCAAATATTTTATCCAAATTCATGTGTCCCAAATTTATTCCGGATCTCAAGAAATTCATTCAAGCTTCAAGTTCTCATTCAAATCTTCATCAAGGAAATCTCCAAAGTTGAGGTATGTGGGTTTCCACCATTGGGTTCTTTCACCCATGGTACCCAACCTTCCTTTTTATGCAGATTATATGTTTTCAAGTTGATTTATCTATGGGTATTTTTTTATTGTGAATTTGATTATGAACTATGCTGGGCTTTAATAAAATATTGATTATTTATGCATGTTTTGAGCTATAAATCTATCATCTATTGTGAGTTTTGATGAGGGGTTTCAATGTATCTTGCATTGGTGGGATGATTTACTTCAAGTATTCTCACATGATTTCACTCTTGAATTACATGATTTTGAACTATCATTACACACCCGCCAAGTGTTTGATAAAATGTCTGGTTAAGAATTCTTGAATTATTAATAATCTAAAGCATGGCATACGAGTCAAGTGACTATATGATGATGAAAGGAAAATTTGTATGTGTTGATTTCATGAAAAGTATCTATAGTGTTGCAAGTTGACAACACCTTGTCCAAGGGGGTGCTCTGCCTCAACCACTATGATGGAAGGGGGGGGGGAAGGTTGCTATGCCCATATACCAGTTAAGTGGTATATACCTTGACCACTTTGATGGGGGTTGCTATGCCCATCTAATATGTTAAGAGGTATATACCTTGACCACTTTGATGGGGGGTGCTTATCACCACCCAAGCCTAGGGCCTAGACGTGACCGGTGAATGGGCAACCCGGAGGAAACCCAAACAAGACACATAGCATATCATTACATATCTTTGGTTGTAGAAGAAATTAGTATGACAATGAGAAATAAGCATAAATAAGGGAATTGGGACTAAGGATAAACCTTCATATCATAACATCATAAACAAGAGAGTCAAGACGCATAATATATACACATAATATGTCCAACAACAACTCTACTACATAGATAAGAGCGGGGGCCAAGACAAGTAACTGGGCTCACCCACATAGTCAATACATAAGGAAAGAAAGATTGTCTTAATACATAGCATGTTATCATAAGCTACGTCTTAGAAATGGAGGACTCACCAATAAGCTTTTAGGAAAATTGAACTTACCACGTGAAGGAGGATGAACGTGGGGGAGGAGGAGGATGATCAAGTGGTGCAGCGGTTCCTACAAGGTGATATCATGTAGGCATCGAGTATGCGTTAGTACATTTAATGTACTAAGAATGTAGGATACAACACAACAAGTGATACGTATCATAGGAAAAATTCATAATCATAAGCAACAGATAGCATACTAACAATATGACATATGTGAATGATGCTTGAAGTAAAATCATGCTTATATAGAACATAATTCGAGTGTAAAGGGTGACCATATAGTGTAAGCCAAGGCGTACCACCCCCTTGGATAGGCGCATAAGGTATGAACACCTTCATAAGGTTGATGGAGTACAAATCCCCCAACAAGGTTGATGGAGTCCAAACCCCCCAACGGATTGATGGAGTACGAAATCCCAATGGGTTGATGGGTACAAACCCCAACAAGGTTGATGGGTACAAACCCCAACAAGGTTGATGGGTACAAACCCCAACAAGGTTGATGGGTACAAACCCCCATCAAGGTTACCTTGGCCTACCACCCCAAATTAGGTGATGGAGGTACTAACTCCTCAACAAGGTTACCCAA
Source organism: Solanum ossicruentum (assembly GCA_025774065.1). Taxonomy (NCBI): domain Eukaryota; kingdom Viridiplantae; phylum Streptophyta; class Magnoliopsida; order Solanales; family Solanaceae; genus Solanum; species Solanum ossicruentum. Next base: position 35,160 of record JAOTQR010078909.1, read on the forward strand.
GCCCATAATCCCCCAAGCTAGGCTTGGTCATCCCCAACACTATAGAGATGATAATATATATACACACTCCTTTCATCATCATATGCATACATTCCCTTTCATCATCATTCCATCATAATTCCCTCATCATTTCATCATCACTCCATCATCCTAAAGTCATTCGATTCATAAGACATGCATAGGACCTTCAATTCCTCAAAAACCCTTAACCGGACATTTTATCAAACACTTAGAGAGTGTATAGTGCTAGAGTAAAACCATGCAATTCAAGAGTGAAATCATGCTAGAAAATTCATTGTAAAACCATCAATTGATACTTGGTAACACCCTCAACCAATATACATCAAAGCCTTTTAGCAAATCTCACAATAGATCTTAGATTCATAGCCCAAAACATATTAAAATAGTGAAAATTTCATAAACCTCAACATAGTAAGTAGTGAGTTTCATCATAATTAAGACCCATTTGTAAATCAACCTTAAATCATGCAAATTAGAGTAAAAGGAAGCTTGGGTATCATGGACGAAAGGAACCCATGAAAAAAATCCACATACCTTACCTTTGGAGATGAACTTGATAAAGACTAGAGATGGAGACTTGAAGTTTGAGAGGAAATCCTTAGATCTGGAGAGGGTTTTGAGACTTGAATTTAGGAGTAAAATATTTGGCTAAGTGTTAGAATGAGTATTGGGAAATATTTAGAATGGTATTAGGGTGAAAAATGGGTAAGTAAAGGTATTTTCATGTTTGGAAACACTTAGGCCCATGACCTAAAAGTGTTGGACCGAAGTCAAAATTGGATCAAAAAAGATACTAGTGCGCGCCCTTGGCGTCTCGTGCCAGGGGCGCAAAAAGCTCACTAGAAATTTTGAATTTTGATACAGTTGCTCTAAAATCTGAGTTAGACCCATTTTCCACTAAATTTGACCTCTTGAACAAGAATATGAAGTTGGAGTTTTGATATCGTGCATAGATTTTGAGATATATGAAAATGACGATTCCGGATACTTTCGAGGCACACTTTCGGGCACTTTTTGGGGTCGTTACAATATCTCCCCCTTGGGAACATTTGTTCTCGAATCTCAACGAAACGTATATGAAGACACAAACATGACAATTTGAGCCCACATAGAGATGCAACAATGCACTTAAACACCATTTCAAAAATCTCATCATAAGTGTAAAATCATCAAGAACTTATCTATTTAAACATGAACATATGCAATAACATGAAGGCTGAACTTTAGACTTGAGATCATATAAAGGACTTAGATCAATACCTTAGGCTTGAGTGGAGTGGAAAAGTTAAGGATATCGCTTTTTTCTCAACTTGTTCATTCCTCCAAAGGACCTTAATGGAAGCTACCTCTTTGTTTCTTAACCTCTTCACTTTCCTATAAAAAATCTAAACCAAAACCTCTTCATATACCAAATTATCTTACACCCACAACATTAAGAGGCACAATAGCATTCGGATCACCCACACATTTCCTCAACATAGACACATGTAACACCGGATGAACCAAATCTATTTCCTTAGGCAATTCCAACTCCTAAGCTACCTTGCCAACCCTTCTCATCACCCTATAAGGGCCCACACCACATATCATGGGCTCAGCTTTCCATTCTTATCATAACGGACCACACCTTTTATGGGTGATACCTTCAAATAGACCCAATCATCAACCTTGAATTCAAACCCCCTTCTCCTCGCAAAGGCATAAGACTTTCGATGACTTTGGGCCATCTTTAACCTTTCTCTAATCATCCTAACCTTCTCAACAACTTCCATAACCAGATCTAGTCATAATAAGGCCAGTTCACCAACCTCAAACCACCCAACCAGTGATCTACAACATCTACCCTAAAGAGCCTCAAATGGAGCCATACTGATGCTAGAATGATAGCTATTGTTATAGACAAACTCAATCAATGGAAGATGATAGTCCCAAGTATCTTTAAGCTCCACTACACATTCTCTATGCATATCCTCAAGGGTTTGGATGGTCCTTTAGGCTTAGCCATCTATTTTAGGGTGGAAGGTCGTAGGAAGCTTAACTCTAGTACCAAGACCCATTTGGAAAGATCTCCAAAAATATGAAGTAAATTGAACTCCATGATCCAATATGATGGATAAATGAACCCCATGCAATCTCACCAAGTCATGGATGTACAACCTAGAGTACTCCTCAGCCCCATATCTACTCTTTACCGATAGAAAGTGAGCTGATTTCGTCATCCTGTCAACCACAACTCAAATTGAATTAAAAACTGTTCTAGTCTTGGGCAACCCAACCACAAAATCCATATTAAAAGTCAGAATCTATATGTCTTGGGTTAGGCCACCTGGCCTTTGATGCTCGGCTTTGACTTGTTGACAACTATGACAACCGGAAACGAATTTGGCAATGTCCCTTTTCATGCCTCCCCACCAATACACTTCTCTGAAATCTCTATATATTTTGGTGGAACTAAGATGGATAGAATAAGAAGAGTTATAGGCCACTATTAAGCCATCAACACACAGTACACACAACCTACCTTGGTACCTAAGGGCACCATCTCCCCCTTGGAATAAAGCCTCCACCTTATCCTCTATCACCAAGGCATTCAACTCTAACAAGGAGGGATCAAGATCTTGTTTTTCCATCACCTCATCAACCAAAGAAGACCTAGGACCATCCACAATAACAATATCACCACTACCAACCTCCTCTAATCTAACCCCCAATCTAGCCAACCGATGCGCTTCCCTAGCCATTTCTTTCTTACCACTATCAACATGAGCTAGGCTACCCATGGACAACCTATACAAAGCATCCACCACTACATTAGCCTTACATGGATGATAGTGCACACTCATATCATAGTCCTTAAGAAGTTCTAACCATCTCTTTTGCCTCAAATCAAGATCTTTTTGAGTGAAGATATATTGGAGGCTCTTATGATCAGTGAATACATCAACATGCACCCCATACAAATAATGGCACCAAATATTTAATGAAAGAACCACTGCAGCTAGTTCAATATCATGGGTATGATAGTTCTTTTCATGTACTTTGAGTTGCCTAGAAGCATAGGCTATCACCTTACCATTTTACGTCAGCACACAACCCAAACCAACTCTAGAAGTTATCACAATACACCACAAATCCCTCAAGCCCATACTGTAGTGACAATATAGGAGCGGGCAAAAGCTTATCTTTCAAGGTTTGGAAGCTCCTCTCACATTTATCTTTCCACACGATATTGGCCTTCTTTTGACTCAATTTTATCATAGGGGAAGCAATAGAAGAGAACCCATTCACAAATCTTAGATAATTCCACGCTAGCCCAAGAAACTCCTAATGTTCGACAGGGTCAACGGTCTAAGCCAATTTCTAATCATATCAGTCTTCTTAGGATCCACCATAATATGACCCCCCAACACCACGTGTCCTAGGAAGGAAATCTCATTCAAAAAAAAATTCACACTTTTCATATTTAACATACAATTTCTCCTCCCTCAATCTTTGCAATATAATCCCCAAATGAGCCCTATGCTCTTCCTCACTACGAGAAATAGATCAAACTATCATCAATGAAGACCATAACAAAGGAATCAAGGTAGGGTTTAAAAATCCTATTCATTAGGTCAATAAAGATGGCGGTGCATTGGTCAACCCAAAAGTCATCACAACAAACTCATAATGCCCATATCTAGTCTGGAAGGCTATCTTGGGAATATCATACTCCGTCACCTTCACTTGATGGTACCTGGATCAAAGATCAATCTTAGAGAAATGTCTAGTCCCTTGCAATTGGTCAAACAAATCATCAATCCTTGGAAGAAGATACCTATTCTTGATGGTGACTCTATTGAGTTGTCGGTAGTCAATACACATCCTAAGGGACCCATCCTTCTTCTTCACAAACAACACTGATGCACCCCAAGGTGATAGGCTGGGCCTAATAAATCCCTTCTCTAACAAGTCCGTCAATTGCTCCTTCAACTCCGCCGGGGCTATACGGTAAGGGGGAATAGAAATAGGTTAAGTATCCAGGAGGAGGTTTATGCCAAAGTCTATTTCCCTTTCGAGGGGAACACTGGGAAGGTCATTTGGGAATACATCAACAAACTCATTTACAATCGAAACTGACCTTATGTGAAGGACTTTAGACTCCACATCCCTAACCCTCACAAGATGGTAAAGATACCCCTTAGAGATCACCTTACGGGCTTTAATGCAAGAGATGAATCTACCCTTGATCACCACATCTTAACTCTCCCACTCAAGGAAGGGTTCATTTGGAGATTGGAATTTGACCCGATGGATTCTACAATTTATAGAAGCATAGTAGGCATACGACCAATCAATCCCAAGAATGACATCAAAATCAATCACGTCTTACTCAATAAGATCACAAGCAACATTTTGGGCAAGGTGAAAATAAGAGAACTTCTATAAACTTTCCTCGCAACAATACATTTACCAATAAGAGTAGACACCACATATGACTCATGTAATAATTTGGGCTCAACATGGAAACTGTTGGCAATAAAAGGGGTAACACAAGAAAGAGTGGCAACCAGATCAATCAATGCATACACATCAAAGTCAAAGATTTTCAACATAGCAGTTACAATATCGGAGACTTCATCAAGCCCTTGCCTCCCATGCAAAGCATAAAATCGATTGTGTCTTGGGGCCCCATCTTGTTGGCCACCTCTTCCTAAAAGAACCACATTAGCACGCAAATAAAACCGCTGCTAGCTCACGATCATGAGTTGGGTCTCATGTGGTCGTAGCTGTCTGGATGCATAAGCAATTACCCTAACATGCTGTGCCAACACACACCCTAAGCCAACTCCTGAAGCATAACAATACACTGCTTACCCCTCAGTGCCTTCTAGAAGTACTAGCACAGGTGCATAAATTAGCTTATTTCAATTCCTGGAAGCATCTTTCACATGCATCATTCCATTGAAACTTGTTTGCCTTATGTGTCAACTTTGTTAAAGGTCAATAGACCTTCTGTAATAATCTGCCAAACCTAGGAAGCTCCAAACTTTCATGGGCGTTGTTGGCCTTGGCAAATCTTTCACAACATCTGTCTTTTGTGAATCAACTCTTATTCCCTCCTCAGACATAATATGACCCAAGAGTGCCACTGATTTTAGCCAAAAGTCACATTTAGAAAACTTGGCATACAACTGTCGATCACGAAGAACTTGCAATACTTGTCATAAGTGATTTGCATGTTCCTCTTTTGACTTTGAGTATATCAAAATGTCATCTATAAATACGATCACGAACACATCCAAGAATGGCTTAAATACACTATTTATCAGATCAATGAAAACTACTGGTGCATTCGTTAGCCCAAATGACATAACAAGAAATTCAAAGTGACCGTACCGTGTTCTGAAAGTAGTCTTAGGTATATCTTCCTCCTTTACCCTCACTTGGTGATACCCCGATCTCAGATCAATTTTTGAAAAGCATTTGGCACCCTATAACTGATCAAATTAATCATCAATCCTGGGGAGGGGGTATTTGTTCTTAATGGTCACCCAATTCAATTGTCGGTAGTCGATACACATTCTCAAGGTGCCATCCTTTTTGTGAACAAATAACACTGGCGCACCCCAAGGGGATACACTAGGTCTTATAAAACCCTTCTCCAATATGTCTTTTAATTGCTCTTTTAATTAACGCAACTCTACTGGGGCGATTCTATATGGAGGGGTAGAAATAGGTTGGGTGCCTGGAAGTAAGTCAATACCAAAATCTATTTGTCATTCAGGAGGTAAGCCTGGAAGTTCTTCAGGGACTACATCAACAAATTCATTCCCTACTGGTACTGATTGCAAATTTGGCAATTCTGCCTCCATATCCCTTACTCGAACTAGATGACATATATACCCGTTAGATATCATCTTTAGAGCCTTAAAGTAAGAGATAAACTTTCCCTTTGGTGCCCCAATATTGCCTTCCCATTCAAGGACTGCCTCATTTGAAAAGTGAAAGTACACTTTCTTAGTTCGGCAATCCACGGTGGCATAGCAAGAAGCTAACCAATCCATACCCATTGTCACATAAAATTCCATTATTTCTAACTCAATAAGGTCAGCCAATGTGTCATGGTTACAGATAGTTACTACACAGTCATAATAAATCCTTCTAGCTATAATATATTCATCGGTTGATGTACACCTCAAATGGTTTATTCAATAATTTAGGTGTTCTCTTAAGCTTACTAGCAACTAGTGGGGTAATGTATGATAGTGTAGAACCAGGGTCAATAAATGTATATATATTTTAAGAAAAGATGGACAATGTACCTGTGACCACATCAGGTGAATCTTCCAAATTCTGCTGACTCCCCAAAGAATAAGTGCTATTCTAGGCCTTACTATACCTCGCTGCCCCTCTAACACCTCTACCACAACCCATAGGTACTTGTTGGTCCCTTCTTAATGGAGGAACTGACAATGATGATGCCACAACTGACCCAGTAGGTTGTGCTATCTCACCCATATGCCTCATCGGGCAATCTCTCATCATGTGCCCTGGCGCACCACACCAATAACAACCATCTGTCCCAACACGGCATATACCTGGATGATTTCTTCCATACTATTTACAAGGTTGCCTAGGAGTCATTGACTGGCTTGCCGATCCTCTTGTTGTTCGTGAACCTTGTCCCTCACATCATTGACCAGACTGATTACTTCTAGACCGTTGAAGTTGTGGTGGGGCACTAGCTTCAGAATAGGAAAATGATAGCCTAGGCGGTCTATTAGAAAACCAAGGCCTAAACTCACCTTGGGATAGTGTAGACTGCCCTGAAGATCTGGTCCTCTTAGATTGCATCTTTCTAACTCCCATGTCCTCCTTGTCTGCCTCTGGTCCTCCAATATCTATGCAAAAGCTTGCATCCTTACTATGTCCATTTCTTTATTCAAGAAAGCAATAGTACAGTCTCTGACCAGATACGTATCCATTCTATCCACATACCAATGAACTCTATCTGCCATAGTAGCAACTACATTAGGAGTATACCTGGATAGGGAATTAAATTGGAGGCTATACTCCGTCACACTCATATTCCCCTGGTGGAGATTCAGGAACTGATCTGCACGGGCCTCTCGAATCTCCAATGGCAATTAATGGTCAAGAAAGGCCTCTTTGAACTCCTTCCAGGTAGTTGGGGGTGTATCTATATCTTTAGACTGCTTCCACGCTTCATACCACAATATAGCCACACCTTTTAACTGATATGCTACTATTTCAGCAGCTTCTGTACCACTGACATGCATAACATCAAAAGTGCGCTGAATCTGATCAATGAAGTCTTGGGGATGTTCGTTAGGATCAGACCCGATGAAGGCTGGGGGTTCCAAATTAAGGAAGTCCCGTAACCTCATGCCAACTATCCTATTTGTGCGACCTACACCCATACCTGGACCTTCCTGTCTTTTCCAGTAGCTATATGAGTCAGTAGTTGAACCGCATTTATCAAATCCTGCACTGTGGTATCAATAGCTGGTTCTGGGGAATTTCACTATTTCCTAGTTTATCAGGAGCTGAAGGGGACAAATATGTTCGTGACTGGGACACATCTTAAGTCTCATTTCGTTCTCTCATATGACTTGGTGAACCAACCCCCACTTCTACTGCTTTTCCTTTACCTTTGTTCTTCCTGGTTTCTGGCATACTTGCTCGCTGTAC
>JAOTQR010078910.1:0-10924 GCA_025774065.1 Solanum ossicruentum
TGAAGAAAAATAAAATAAAATTAAATGTTAGAAAACTATTTTAAATTAAAAATATATAGAAAAATTATCTAACTAAAACTAAAATATAATTTAAAAATGTTCACAATACTAGATTATTTATTAGAATCAAAATTAAAAGAAAACATACATTTAAGTTATTATAAATACGATAAAATAAGAAAAAAATTAAAATTAAATTAAAATTGAAATTAAAAAGAGAAAATTCAATTTAGCTCTAAATATATATTATACTATATATATAAACAATGCTAATAAAAGGTATTAAAATCTTAGGTTCAGTCAAAAACTATGTGTCTACGATAAAAAAAATTGGATGAAGATTGAAGTCCTTCCTTGAATCTCAAGCTAATTCTCCATTAGAGTCTTTCAGAAGAGTTCTTAAAGAGTGAGTTGAAATAATTCTATGTGTAAGAGTGAATTTAAATGAGGAAAATAGAGTATAGGTTATTTGAATGTCTTTAGGTAGCATAGAAAATCACTAAAGACCCTTCTGATAAATCATAATTACAAAAATGTCATTAATGAAATGAGTAGAAAATTATTGCCATCGATTCCAGGAGGGTATAAGGCCCGTGAGGGTATACAGACCATATATCCTCCGTTATTTGATACTTAGAAAAAATTTTATTGGTGAAGGTTCGAGATGATAATTCATACTTAGAAAAATTACACACTAACATTCACACGAAGGGCATCATGGCTCGTACCAAGTTATATAGTTTGTGTGCCTCCTCCGTGAATCTTCACTTAGAAAATTCCTCAATGACAATGTTCCGAGATAGTGATCGAATACATAGAAGATTTTCATTCTAACACCTATACAGAAGGCCTCACAGACCATGAAATGCCATACGGTCCATGAGAGGGTCCACGTATGAAATGCCTTGGCCAAATTATGGATTTTCAGGGCCAAGGCTCTCCACACGATCCACCAAACAGACCATGAAGACTCACACAGACTTTATGAGGTTCATGTGTGGTATGGTCTCAAACTTCACATTAAAGCCAACACTCTCCACTCAAGGCCAAGAGCCACTTCAAGGCATATCTACATAGTCTCTATACCTTCACAAGGATTATGGAGGCTTCCTTGAAGTGTAACATCGGTCCAAAACTTTTTGAAACCAAATTTCCAAGCACCATTAAGGTCATACCATGTCCAGGTCCTTACATCATCTCCCCTTGAGAACGTTCATCCTCAAATATGCTAAAACATGGCTTGAAAGGCTTGACTTAGAACATAAACATCGAAACATAATATACAATGCATATCTCATCACTTGAAAATTATTTCATTAAGACTCATAACAAAACATATTCAAAGTATTCAAAACATCTTAAAAATCATTTTTATACACATGTATGCATGTCATGTCATAAAACAGAAGAGTGAATGGATTAGGACCACTTAGAATAGGTAGAACCTAATATTTTAGGCTCGAGTAGATTGGAAAAGATGGGGATACCGTTTAACCATGTTAAACTCCGCCTCCCATGTAGCACTTTCCACGTATGGATTTCTCCAAAGAACCTTAACAAAGCCACATCCTTGATGCGGAGCCGCTTCACTTGCCTAGCAAAAGTTTCAATTGGAAATACCTTATAAGATAAGTTATCCTCAACCTTAGCACCTTTCAAAGGTACAAAGACACATAGATCACCAAACAATTTCCTTAACATAGACACATGGAAAATCGGCTGACTAGAACTTAAATCTGCAGGGAATCCAACCTATAAGACACACTTGCAATCCTCCCAACAATCTCATAAGGACCTACATACCGAGGACTTAGCTTGTCCTTTTTACCAAAACGCATTACACCCTTCATGGCTGAGAGCTTCACATATACCCAATGAATAACACAAAACTCAAGATCCCTCTTAGTAATATCTGAACAGGACTTTTGGCGTCTTTGAGCCATTTTCAACTTCTCCCTAATCAACTTCACCTTCTCTATATAGCCTCCAATACCAAATTTGGGTCAATCAAAGCCAACTCTCCCAGCTTAAACCACCCCAGTGGAGATCAACACCTCCTACCATACAAAAGCCTCAAACAGTGTTATACCAATGCTGGCATAGAGCTATTATTATAAGCAAATTGAATGAGTGATAGATGATCATCCCAATTACCCTTGAATTCCAACACGCAAGTTCTCAACATTTCCTCCAAAGTTTGAATTGTCCTCTCAGATTGTCCATCGGTTTGAGGATGAAAGGCGTTACTCAACTTCACCTTAATCCCAAGTCCTCTTTGAAATGACCCTCAAAAGTGAGAAGTAAATTGGGTGCTATGATCTAATATGATATGCCTAGGAATACCATTCAACCCTACCAACTCTTGGATATACAATCTTGCATAATATTCGGGACTAAAGGTAGGCTTGACTGATAAGAAATTAGCCTACTTAGTCATTCTATCAACAATAATCCGAATAGAGTCAAATTGCCTTCGGGTCAAAGGCAAACCAACCATAAAATCCATATTCACATCTTCCCACTTTCAAGTAGGAATTTCGATATCTTGAGTTAAACAACCAGGCCTTTGATGCTTTACTTTCACTTGTTGATAATTAGGGTATTTAGATACAAACTTGGCCATATCCTTCTTTATACCATGCCACTAATACACTTCCCTTATATCTTGAAACATCTTAGTAGATCTAGGGTGAATGGAATAATGAAAGTTATGAGCTTTACTCATGATCACTCTTCTTAGATCATCCACATCCGGAATACACAACCGATCTTGATACCAAAGCATAACATCTCCCACTTGGGAGAAAACCTTTATCTTATTTTTGGCAACCAACTTTCTCAACTCAACCAATGATGGATCTAGATCTTGCTTCGGCTCAACATCAATAACCATAGAAGATTCGACTCTATTTTGGATATGAATACCACCATGATTAGAGTCGGCCAACCTAACACCCAATCTAGCCAAACGGTGAACCTCCTTTGCCAACTCCTTCTTCCATTTATCAACGTGAGCCAACTTCCTATAGACAACCTACTAAAAGCATCAGCTACAACATTTGTCTTTCCGGGATAATATTGCACACTCATGTCATAGTTCTTAAGGAGTTCCAACTGCCTACTTGGCCTCAAGTTAAGATTCCTTTGAGTGAACACATATTGTAAATTCTTGTGATGGGTGAAAAACATCAACATAAATCCCATACAAGTAGTGTCTCCAAATCTTCAAAGCAAATACCACCGTCGCTAACTTAAGATCTTGAGTCAGGTAATTACACTCGTGCACCTTTAATTGCCTTGATGCATAATCTATCACGTTATCATGTTGCAGAAATACACAACCCAACTCGATTCGACAAGCATCACAATATATGAAAAATCCATCTAAGCCATCTGGTAGAGTCAAAAGAGGAGCCGATGTAAGCCGATCCTTCAAAGTCTGAAAACTCTTCTCACATTCATCAAACTATACAAACACAACCTTCTTTAGAGTCAACTTAGTCAATAGAGATGCAATAGATGAGAATCCTTCAACAAACCTTCTATAATAACTAGCCAACCGAAGAAAATTATGAATATCCAAAGGTATCAATGGTCTAGGATAATTCTTCATGGCCTCAGTCTTCTTTGGATCAACTTTAATACCATTATCGGATACTACGTGATCAAGAAAAGCTACCTCATCAAATCAAAACTCACATTCTCTAAACATAGAATACAATTTCTTCTCCCTCAGAGACTGAAGAGCCAACCTCAAATGATCTATGTGCTCTCGCTCACTTCGGGAGTAAATAAGGATATCATTGATGAAGACAACCACAAAACTATGAAGAAATAGCTTGAACACCCGATTCATAAGATCCATAAATATGGCTGGAGCATTAATCAAACCAAATAAAATCATCACAAATTCAAAGTGCTAATATCTAGTTCGAGAAGCCATTTTGGGAATGTCATACTCCCTAACCTTCAATTGATGATAATCGGAATGGTGGTCAATCTTTGTAAAATGGGTGGCCCCTTGAAGCTGATCAAATAAGTCATTAATCCTTAGAAACAGATACTTATTCTTGATGGTCACCTTATTCAATTGCCTATGATCAATGCACATCTGAAGAGACCCATCTTTCTTTCTTACAAAATAACATCGGAGCACCCCATGGAGATATACATGACCTAATAAAGTTTTTCTCTAACAAGTCCTTCAACTGAACTTTCAATTCTTCACTACTAGAAATTCGATATATTGCCATGATTATTTGGCAATGGCTGTACAACCGTGGCAATAGACGGCTTATCGCTACTCTTGTAACCTTGGCAATATATATTTAAACGTAATGGGATAATTATTAAAATAAATTATGCTATTAACGTAGAAGCAGTTGCTATAGATTTTGTATTGCAATAGTTTTTCCTAATCGGTTGCAATAGAGTACCTATGGCAACAGTTACTTTTAGCCAAAAAAATAAAAAACCTTGCGAAAGCCAAAGATTTTACTCCCAAATATTATTATATTTCCCTCCACTAATTAGTGTACCCGGCGCTAACATATTTTTATTCTCAAAAATATTTTAATTTCTCCATTCTTATAAGCGTCTTTCTCTGTCTACACCCAGAAAACCTCGGTCTCTCAAAGTTCATCATCGTCATCTCAAAGTGGTGAACCATGTGAAAGGTCGACCTTTGGTGGGTTTATTGGAGGTACAACCTCGTTAAGCTGCAAATCTCTCAAAGATCTACGAAATACGTCTCAAGTTCTCAAGGGTTTGTCTTCACAGAAAACTTTGAACTTCCAGTGATACGATTTTTGATTTTTCTGCCTATTTCTTGATTGCTAAGTCCCCACTATCTATAATTTGTAGTGCATGTACTATACTTTTTCAAAATCATAAATTCCATTAAAGGGTTTTGAAAAATCATAAAGAATAACAAATAGGTTTTTGAAATCTGTGTTATTTGTTGATGTTAGTCGCCAATTTTCTCTGTTGATTCTTTAAAAGCAAGTATATTCTTAGCTAGCTCTGCCAGATACTTCTATATATATTGTGTTATCATGTGTTGTTCACTATGTTTAGCTGATTTTACCTTATTGTTGACATTATGATTTGTTTAGTTATATGTTCTGCATTACTTTGGTTTTTTCAATTGAAGTCTTTGTGTCTGTTGATTCAGTGGCTCGTGCTGAAATTGGCTATAAGTCTATATATGTTCTCCAGTATATCTTTTAACTATTTATTTTCCTACATCTCTGTGTTTGTGATTTGTGACTTGATTTTAAATTTTCTGTTCACTGATATGTAAGTTGATTTGTCTCAAATGAAAATTCTGGTTTGGCTGTTATCCTAAGTTCAAAGCATCTACTTCACTAAGATTTAATTAGCTCTGTTGCAAGCCTGTAATTTGAAACAGTTAGGATTGGCTATATGAACTCCCTCTATTAATTCAAATTTTTGAATTAGGTTTGTTCATCAAAAAATTAATGTCTTTCTCCTTTTGGAAGTTGATTGTTACTATTTCTCCATCCATTTGAACATGTTGTCAATTCAAATGCTTATATTTGGTTTGTTACTTCAGAAAAATTGGTTTCTTTGCTTCTATCCAGTGTTGCTTGTTATTATTTCTCCCCTTCAGAACAGGTCCATGTCCAGGTCCTCCAATCTGGCTCTTGTGATTGTGCCATAAAAGTCAATTCCCTCATAGAGAGAATCAATTTCAGTTGTTGTCTGACTAGTTGATGACAGAGTCCTCTTAGCCCTCTCACAAGCAGTCCTCAACCTCCTCAAAGCCCCAGCATTATTGGTTACGTCTTTCTTGTTCTTCCTCTTAAATTCTTGCACAAAATGACTCACAAGCCGATTGCCAAAATCTTCACCACCTAAATGTGTGTCACCAGCAGTTGCCTTGACTTCAAAAATTCCTTTTTCAATTGCAAGAAGTGAAACATCAAAAGTTCCACCACCAAGATCAAAATCACAACATTCTTTTCACCACCCTTTGAAGCCTTCTTGTCCATAACATAAGTAATTGCAGCAGCAGTTGGCTCATTAATAATCCTCATTATGTTTAACCCTGCATTAGCCCCAACATCTTTTGTAGCTTGTCTCTGAGAATCATTAAAAGTATGTTGGAACAGTAATCACAGCATTCTTAACAGTTTGTCCCAAGAAAGCTTCAGCAGTTTCCTTCATCTTTATTAAAACCATTGATGAGATTGGGGAAAACTTTTTCTTTTCATTCTTGAAATTGACAACAATCATAAGCTTGTCACCAAGTCCTGAGACAACCTTAAATGGCCAATGTTTCATGTCAGCCTATACTGTTGGGTCAGAAAAACGTCAATCGATAAGGTGTTTAGCATCAAAAATAGTGTTTTGTGAATTTATAGCCACTTGACTTTTGGCTGCATCACCAATAAGCCTTTCTTAGTAATTGTAAAGAAAAGATTCACTTCCTTGCTTGAGCTACTTAAGGATTGATGAACCAAGAAAAATGTAATAATTCTTTCTTACAATAACATTTTTTCTTCATAAAACCTGCAATAGCACAAATGAAATACAATGGACTATAAAATGGATCAACTGTTTTTTGACAGAGAAACTGATAATGGTTTTCTTCTTGTGTGTACCTATACCAAATTGTGCGAGTATTTAATTTGTCGACATGTAGTAATAGGTACCTCTCAAAGTTACATGCGGAATGCCACACACTCAGCCCATTTGTTCTCATCGTTTCTCATTGTTATTAATTGTTGAATCAAGATAAGATAGGAAGCTGAATTTTGATTAGTTCAGTCATTTGTGCTTCTGCAATCAAAAAGTAATTTTTATTGCTCAATACAAGAGAAGTCAAAGATTAGAGAATGAGGTTGAAAAATATTTTAAGTTGATGGGTACATTCTTTTTCATCATGTGAATTTCACTTTTGTGAATGTCTTTTACTTGAGTATCCATAATAGTTCATCTTCAGTGTAGTATTCCATACCTTGTAATCTATTACAGAATAAATAAGGAATCAAACTAGCAAGTATGTGTCTTGTCAGTAGTTTCTACATTTCTTATTGTTTTTTCTACGGATACTAACACATGTAACTAAATCTATAACTAACATTTATTTGCCTAATTATCCAGTAAATATAGATTGTGTAATTAAAATTTACTCACACAATGTCTAAGTCAGTTCATTTACAATCATGATTCTGTTAGAATAAAAAAGGTAAAAGAATATCTTGAAACATTGAGATTAAGTTCACTTTATACTGCCTATACTTATGAAATATAATTATCAATTTTAATGTTTTGCGTAATGTCACGTAGGGTGTTCAATGGATAGCAGAGATAAAAGTTGGATGGATCTCTGAAGATCTACCGATGAATATATTAGTGGAGTTAATGATTTTCTTGATAAGACATTTGAACGAGTTTCTCAAGGAAATGAAATATGCCCTTGTAAAAGGTGCTTTAATAGTTATTGGCATTGTTGAAATGTGGTGGAGGATCACTTAATTTGTCATGGATTTATTCATGGAGAAGGATTTTCCTCAAGAGAAATGTCACATCCAACTAATGATGATGAAAGTTCCGACATGCATGGCGATATTGACAAACTATTTCATGATACTTTTAGAAATGCAAAAGATGACTTGGGGCGTGAAGACAGAGGGACCATCTGAGCATGCAAAAAAGTTTTTTAAATCTATTGAGGAAGGAAAACAAGAGTTGTATCTAGGGTGTAAGAACTTTTCAAAGTTGAGTTTCACCATCTGATTATACTTATGTATAGACTTGTTAGACATGATAAAAGAGACATTTCCATTTGCCCAGATACCTGTGTCTTTTTACAAGGCAAAAAATGTGATAAAAGATTTAGGTCTTGATTATGAGGAAATTCATGCATGCACTAATGATGGCATGTTATTTTGGAAAGACAATGCGAAGTTAGATAATTGCTTTGTGTGTGGATCTTCAAGATGGAAGAATGTTAATGATGGTTTAACTAATAAGGGAACTAAAATTTCAGCAATAGTTTTAAGGTACTTTTCTTTAAAGCTTAGACTTCGGAGGATATTCATGTATTCTGAAACATCTGTAGCTATGAGATAGCATGCTATTGAATGCCCCAAAGATGGGAATTTAAGACATCTTGTTGATGGAGAAGCTTGGAAGGATTTTGATTCCTTGCACCCTGGCTTTGCTAGTGATGCTCGTAATGTTAGATTGGGTCTTTCAACGGTTGGTTTTAACTGATCCCGAACTATGAGCATTTCCCGTAGCACATGGATGATTATATTAATGAATTATAATTTGTTACCAGGGATTTGTATTTGAAGTCGAAATATAAAATATCATCTCCTGGACATGATATAGATATATATTTACAACCATTGACTGAAGAGTTGAAGGAACTATGGGAAGTTGGAGTAGAAACATATGATGCCAAAACTAACAAAACTTTTACTACGTGTGCAGCTTTATTGTGGAAAATAAGTGATTTTCCAGCCTTAGCAATGCTTTTCGGAAGGAGTAGCAAGGGGAGATGGGCATGTCCCACTTGTAATTATAATACTTCTTCTCAATATCTCAAACATAGTCATATGATCTGTTACGTGGGTTATCGGGCATGTTTACCTCTTGATCATCCATGTACATGAGATAAGAAATCATTTGATGATAAATAGGAGTATAAAGTTGCACCTACTCCGTTATCAGGCATACAACTACTCGAAGAACTATGTGAATTCAATAATGTTTTTGGAAAGGGGCAAAAGAAATAAAAACAGAAGAATGATGGTCCTTGGAAAAAGAAGTTTATATTTTTTTAATTACCATATTGGACAACCAACAAACTGAGGCATAATCTTGATGTGATACACATAGAGAATAATATTTGTGATAGTTTGCTCGGAACTTTATTGGATCCAATTGGATAGTGCAAAGATCACACAAATTCTTGTTATGACTTGCAAGTGATGGGGATACGCAAGGAGCTTTAACCAGTAGTGGATGATGATACTGGAAACATTCATCTTGCTAAAGCTTGCTTTTCAATGAAACTAGAGGAGAAAAAGATATTTTGCACCATTTTAAAAGATGTCAAATTACCAAAAGGGTGTGCCTTAACTATGGGGATCTAATAGTCATGATACTCATTTCGTATTGCATTACTTGCTCTATGTTGGTGTCAGAAAAGTGTTACCCAAACATGTGTCTTTGATTCTAATTAGGTTGGGAAATCTTTTTAGAGCTATATGTAGTAAGGTTATAAGAAGAAGAAATCTTGACAAATTGAAGGCTGAAATCATAAATATAGAATGTGAGATTGAAAAGATTTTTTTCTCCCTCCTTTTTTGGTATAATGACACATTTGCCTATCCATTTTGTAGATGGAATTAAACTTGGGGACCCGGCTCATTTGCGTTGGATGTATTCTAGTGAAAGAAATATGTGTGAATACAAGGGGCTTGTTCGTAATAAAAAAATCCAGAAAGATCAATAGTAGATGGATTTTCAACTGTGGAGTGTCTGACCTTTTGTTCAAGATACCTACCTAATTGGGTAAAGATACGATTCAGTAGGTATCAAACTGGGGATGATGAGGACACTCAAGCAGAGGGAGATGATTTTTCACCTTTATTTCCTAAAATAGGTCATCCAATCGGAAGTGATAATAAAAGGAAAGGCGAGACTTTCAACATGGAGCATCATGAGTGGTTTGAAACACATCGATATGTTTTGTTCAATATTGGAGATGAGCAAGTCGAGACATTCATCAAGTAAGATAAAATAGTTGTTTGATTTGAATTATATTTATACGTTGTGATAATGTGTTTTAGATTCTATTTATAAATTCATATTAATTAAATTGCAAATATTGTTGCAGGTAATATAATAATTTAGTTGATAACCGTACTCGAGAAAATGCATGGGTAAAAGCAAAGATCCATAGCAGAGAATTTGGTGATTGGTTTAGAAAAAAGTTCAGAATATGGAAGTGTCCAATCACTTAAGATGGCTAGTCAAAAGGCTTGACTTTGTGGCTAAAAGTTATACTGAATATTTCATTAATGGATATCTATTTCATACAAAGACACGGGATGCCCTATGTAGGCCTCAAAATAGAAGACAGCAACAATAGATAGTTTTGCTAGTACAAGGGACCAAAACCCTATCGATGGAATGGTTGTCTATTATGAAATTATTCAGTATATTATTGAGATCGATTATTGGGATTGTTTTAGTGTAGTACTATTCAAATGTGATTGGTTTCATAATGAAGTCGATGAATATGGTTTGACTCGCATATACTTCAAAAAAATAATGTAGTACAAATGATCCTTTTGCATTAGCATCTCAAGTGTATCAAGTATTTTATGTTGAAGATCCAATTGAGAAAAATATTTACTACGCGATAAATAAAGTTCCTGTTGATTTGCATTATTTGGAGGAAGAGAATTGTCCTAATATTGAAGAAACATTTTGTAGGGAAACTAATGATGATATTGGTTCATCAGAAAGATTACTTGATTTTAATGATGTGAGATGGTAGAGAGAAGATCTCCCTGTTGATATCATTGATATGCCTTCCGTTGCACAACATTTACAAGATATACCTATGGAAACGTCGGAAAAGGAGGATGACTTTGATGATACCGATTGGGATTGGATGGAGGTAGATGATTGACAAAGGATCTTACGAACTTATTCAAATACATAGTCGTCTTCATTTTTTTGTAGTGAATACTAAATTCCTTTCTGAGTTGCATCATATCAATGCCAACTGCTGAATGGCTTCTAGTTTTATCTCTTTTTATTATTTTTTATATGAATGTCCTGTGAAGAAAAACAACTTTCCAAATTCCGGAAATTGCTTTCTTAGAGTAGTGAATTATGCTTCACTAGCCCAAGACTCACAACCACAATTGAAGAA
>JAOTQR010078911.1:0-10924 GCA_025774065.1 Solanum ossicruentum
CTAGCACAATGACGATCCCGATACAGTTTACGGGTGGTACCCCGAGGGGGTTCGTAAAGAACCTAGCATAGGGAAAACGATCCCGATACAGTTATGCCTCTGATCAGTTGGCCATATGTTTACAGCTGTGCACAGATGTTAAAGTAAAGGTAAATGTAAAGTAATGTAAAGAATGTAAGTATGTAAAGTACCTGATTCCACAGTATATTTCAGAAACAACATCTCTATCTCCAATGAGGTATATAAGATAAGGTATGCTTACACCATACCCTATCATGAACCCATCTGGTAGGATTTTAGTGTATGTTGTTGTTGCAAAATCATTATTTTAGTACAAGGTGAACTTGATGTTAAGTATGTTTTTGAGGTACTTTGTAATACCAATAATTTCTTGTACGGCTTCTAAGAAAGGACATCTAAAGTGGCCTATTTGAGTACCACAATATATTTTTCATTTGCAGCATTTTTGGCTTTCTTTAGGGATCTTTTTTGCAATAGATGAATAAAATTTTGAAGCGATGATATAGGTGTTGGTATCCTTATTACTTCTTCAACCTATATTGGACTACTTTCATTTTGTCGTCAGTTGGAACACCTACCTGCTCCTGAGTTATCTATTCTTGTTCCACCACCTATTCTTGAAATACCTTATTGCTCCCTTTTTTGTTTTCTATGTAGTGTTCTACAGTTCCACTTTCATTGTTTTGGGATCTATAATTTTTCTTGGAAATTTTCCTTTTGCGGTAGATTTTCTTCACTAGGTAGGTCACACATCCATATTTTATGTTTTTCAATAAGGTCGGCATAAGAACATAACATTTCACAAATACTCTGAGCAACTGCTCATTACTTGATCCTTGAAACCACCTTTCAATTGTACTTTCAATTTTTGTGTTGTATTTCATAAGAACGGGACCATCTGAACATTAGTGTGAGTTTGATGTCTTCCCTGATGGAAGGACATATGGGTTTGAACTCCGATTTGCATAATTATTTTTCTAGTTATTTTATCCTTGGTAACTGAAAGTTTTGAAGTTGTTAAAGTAGGCTAGAATAGAGAAGAGATGAAAGAAGAATTGACAGAAGAAGAACAACTTTCATAAATATTGCAGCCTACATATATAAGATCTAGAAAAAGTAACCTAATATATTCACTAAATCAGTCCTAAATAATAGGAAAGCATGTATAACAACTACTTGACGAAGTATTACTTTCAAAGGGCAGTAAAAAAATCAAAATACTGAAGTTTCAAAAGCAAATTCTTAACCCTCCTCCTTTCTTTGAAAACTGCAAACTCCAATTTTCTGTCAAAGAAGCTCAAATTTGCTGACTGGTAAATGCTTAGTGAACAGGTTTGCTTGCTGGTTCTCAAACTTGTATTAGACTAGAGTCACTTCTCCCTTTTGCTATACTTCTCTCAGAAAATAGAATTTGATTTTTTGAGGTTCCTAGTTGTCAACAAGACTAACAGTACTTCCCTTCTGTCCCATATGTAAATCACACATGATTTTTCTAAGCCACAAGACTTGATTTACTACTTTTGTTGCTACTATGAACTCACTTCTGCAGTGGTTTGTGCAACAAATTTTTGTTTCTTAGATGACCATGAGAAGATTCTTGAACTTTGATTGAAACAATGGCCGGAAGTACTTCTCATATCGTCTACATATCCAGCCCAATCACTATCTGAGAATCCAAACAACTTGAAGCTTTGGCACTTCTCAAACTTTACACCATAGTCAACAGTACCTATAACGTATCCTAATATTCTTTTTGCTACTCTTAAATGCATTTTTCTTGCGCAATGCATAAAACAAGATAAGAGACTTTCAACAAATAGAATATCAGGCCTTGTTGTAGGGAGATACATTAAGCATCTGATCAACTTTTTGTAATAACCTTCATCAAATTTTTCTGCTCCATCTTGTTTACAAAGCTTCTCTTTTTGATTCATTGGCATGCTCATCAAATTGCATTCCTCCAGTTGAAATTTCCTTAGAATTTCTTTTGAATATTTCTTTTGGAAAATAAACACTTCACCTTCACTTTGCTTGATCTCTATTCCAATAAAATAAGTCATAAGATCAAGATCTTTCATTTCATAAATTTGCATTATTTCTTCCTTAAAATCTTCAATCAGCCTTACATTATTTCCCATTACCAGAAGATCATCAACATAAAACACAATAAGGGTATCACTATCTTTTTTATGTTTTACATATAAAGTGGACTCAAATGAATTTTTTTCAAAACCCAAGCTTAACAAATGGTCATCTATTCTGCTATACCAAGCTCTTTGCACTTCTTTTAGGCCATAAATAGCCCTTTTTAGCATATAGACTTTATCCTGATCACTGTGTTTCACAAATCCTAATGGTTGCTCGACCTATATTTCCTCCTCCAATTTGCTATTTAAAAAGACTGATTTGACGTCGAGTTGGAACACCTTCCATTCCAATTGTGCTGTTATTGTGAGTAACAATCTGATTGTATCTAATTTTGCAACAGGAGAAAAAGTGTCAGACTAATCAACACCATAACTTTGTGCATACCCTTTAACTACAAGTCCAGCCTTGTATTCTTTAAATGGAACTATTTGCATTTAACTTTTGTCTGAAGACCCATCTCACACCAATGACTCTTCTGTCTTTAGTTTTGTTAGCTAATACCCAAGTTTTATTTTTCTCAATCATTGAAATCTCCTCCTCCATCACTTCTGGTCCAACAGGTTCATAGATGGCGACGTTACTTCTCTGATAGATATCTGACAATAGCCTTCTCCCTTTGACCGGATGTTCACTAAAGTGAACATCTCTGGTAATTATTCTGGTCCCATTGTCCGTTCTCACTAAAGTGAACATCTCTGGTAATTGTCATTTTCCTGTTTGAGCATGATATAGCTTGTAAACTTTATAAACATTGTCTTAATCCACAAAGATGCCTGTAGTTGCCTCTTTGTCAAGTATGTCACACTTAAATTGAGGAACATGAACAAAACACCCATAACCAAACACTTTAAGAAAACTTAGTGAGGGTTTAAACCCTTACCAAGCTTCGAATGATGTTTTATCTTCCAAAAACCTTCATTGGAAGTTGATTTTGTATAAAAACTACAATATTTGCTTCCTCTTCCCGAAATATTTGGGCAGCTCCTTTTCATGCAACATACGTCTAGCCATCTCCGTTATCCATATAATTCTTATTTCACTAACACCATTTTGCTCTGGTGTGCATGCTGTTGTGAGCTGGTGCACTATGCCAGGCCCTTCACAAAGTGAATTAATATTCCTTTCCAATATCAGACCTCAACGCTTGAGTTTTAGAACCACTCTTATTTTCCACCAATTTCTTGAATTTCAAGAATACACCAACAATTTCTGACTTGAATTTCAAGAAAAAAATCCAACACATTCATGTGAAATCATTAATTAGAAGAACATAATATATGCTACATTTTAGTGATGAAATTCTTTGAGGACCTGCGACATCTGTATGAACCAGTTGTAGCTTGTGTGAGGCTCTCAAGGTTGATTTTGGGAATGACTTCCTGGGTTATTTACCAAATTGGCAGGTAGGAAAATCTGTGGAATTTACTTCCAAATCAGGTGGTAGGTACACCAGCTTCATGTTTTGCATCTTGACAAGCCCTTGATAATGATAGTGTCCTAATCTTTTGTGCCATAATTCAACAACATTTGCTTTTGCTGAATACACCATTTTCTCTTATTCAGATGGATCTAATGAGAAACTTTTTCCTCTCATTTTGAATTTAAACAAGTCCTGTCCTGAGGGATCTTTCATCAAGCAATATTTATCTTCAAAATAAACTTTTCTTTCTAGTAATTGGCCTATACTTAACAACTTTTGATATAACTCAGGTATATAAGAGCATCATGTGATGAACGGGCCCACACGTGCATATATTGTTCGCTTTGGCCCCATAGGACCGCATGGTTTTATTCCTCCCGGGTAAGCCCGGGAAAACGTGTATGCACATGTAAGGTTCCAAACTCAACATATAGTCCAGGAACTCCCCCTCTTTTTCCGATGTGGGATTCGTCTAAGTGAGCTATAGGCGTTACGTATCGCCGTCCCTGCACTCACCCCCAGTAGGGACTCAGCGTCCTCGCTGAGGTTTGCCCCACCACCATACTAATAGAGAGTCGGCTCTGATACCATCTGTGACGAACGGCCCCACACGTGCATATATTGTCCGCTTTGGCCCTACAGGGCCGCACGGTTTTGTTCCTCCCGGCAAGCCCCGAAAAACGCGTATGCACATGTAAGGTTCCAAACTCAACATATAGCCTAGGAACTCCCCCTCTTTTTCTGATGTGGGATTCGCCTAAGTAAGCTACAGGTGTTACGAATTGAATCGCACATGAGGGTGAGGTGTACCACATAGTCTATAATTCCTACATGTGAGTACATAACATTGACCCGCATATGAGGGTGAGGCGTACCACGTTGTTCATAACCCCTTCATATGAGTATAAGATATTGCTTAACATCACATCATACATGAGCGTAAGGTGTAAAACATAGTTCATAACACCTTCAAGTAGAAATTTGACCATGTACTAGAGGGTAAAGCATATAACATAGTTCATAACCCTATCTAGTAGGTTTTACAGTTCATAAGAGCATAATCCTTAGCATAAGTACTCAATAACTCATCAATAATCGAAACTTGTGAAAATTTAGCAATAGGCCATAAAAAACTTGAGAATTCTTGTCAAGACATTTTATCAAACACTTGGTGGTTGTGCACGGCTAGTTCAAAGTAATGCATTTCAAGAGTGGAATAATATGAGAAAACTCATATAAATGAACCCACCAGCACATCATGTAAGATATGTTAAAACCCATCATCAAATCTCATAATAGATCATGGTTATATAGCCCAAAACATGCATAGTCTCAATAGACAAAACTCATTCATAGTACAAGCTTGAAATAGATAGTCATGTATAACAAAATAAAATTTCATAATATCCCTAACATATTTCATGATTACAATCCATAATAAGAGATACCTACAGATAATACAAATTTAAAACATGCAATTTTTATAAAATAGGAAGATTGGGCTCCATGGGTGAAAGGACCCAATGGATGAAACCCACATACCTAAATTTGGGGATTCCTTGATGTAGACTTGATGCTTGACATGGATTTCTAGATCTGGAATTAAGCTTGAGACACTTTAATTTGGATGAAATATGGCTTATTATTGACTTGATGTTGGAACTCACTGTTAGGTTGAGTTTGATTAGTCCTTGAGCTAGTAGATTGTTTAACAGTGATAGTGGTCCGTTCTTCCTTTCTTAGATGACTTTCATGGTATGTTCTTGTTGCGAGAAGGTTGTTATACTTACACTTTTAAGTAGGTTCCTTGACTTGATTTCTTTATTTTGTATACCCTATTTCTTAATTTTTATTCCTTGGCCATTTTGATTATACCTCTTGTGTAGTTACTTGTGTTGTATCTTCATTATTTATTCTTGCGTTATCTGTGGAGCTTTGTTGACCTATGACTATTGAGTATCATTTGTTTGCTACTTAAAATATGCTTTTGTACCTTGCAGATCATAGTACGAGTTGTTCATTTGGATTTCGTGCATAGAGCTTTTAGACCTTGAAGACTAGGGTGAGCCACTTGCGTTTCGAGTTACTGGTTTCAGTCTATTTTGGTGAGGCTAGTATTCATTTCTGTTTAGCTATAATATATACTCAGTTGGTAATTGTAAAAATCTTGTATTATTATTTTTATTAGATGCTAGGTTACAGACAAATTCTAGTTCTTGAAAATGGTTTTTTGTGTTATATTTTAGTTGTTTTCTCTTTCTTCTCTTTTTTATTAGATTCATGCTTCTTTTTGTATCTTCCACGTGATTATCCACTGCTTATGGTTACAGGATATGGGTTAAGTTTACTTATTGATGTGTGTATTAGTAGGTGTCACTATGACATTGTAATCAAGCTATGACACCATAGTTTCTTTTACTGCCCAAATATGTTGGCCGTAAGTTTTAATTTTTCTGTGGACTAGAATATCTAAACCCCTATATATGATCCAATGCGACATTTATAACTTCTAAGGTGTTACACCATTGAAATAATATAAATGATTTTATACCCTTATTCTTAATTAGTATGGATTTAGTGAATTCATCAAAATGAAATTGTACCATTAACTGTACATCATATGATTTTATCTACATTTCTGTTGAATATCTTCTACTATTAAGGAAAATTAGTTATTCATAAATTATTTATGAGAATTCCTAAAAAGAAAATTTGTTCATATTTTAAAATTTTACATTGTGAATAAACATAAATTTTGTACCATTTTAATTATCCAATTCATTCTAAAATAAATATAAATTTCATTCGAAAAAATATAATCAATACGATGATTCCATAGAGTTCAATCCACTGGAATCAAATCAACTATTGTGAACACTTAATTCTTAATTAGTATGAAGTTCGTGAATTCGCTTTAAATTAAATTTCACATGGGTTCAATATCACATGATTTTTAACTATAATCACGCAAAGTATTTTTCTATTATTAAGGAAAAATAGTGAAGTTTAAATTATTTATGTAATATCTAAAATAATAAAATTATTGTTAGATCATTAGGCCTCTTTATTAAAAACATGAAACAATTCTAGTCCAATCAAATGGCCCGACATCACAAATAGACAAAATATCTAAAAAAGCTTGATATGAAAATAAATGAAGAAAAAACAAACACCTAACACAAAAACGAGGAAGATCTAAATTCATCTCTCAATCTTCATCTTTAGTGACTCATCCATCCACTGAAAAGCTTGACGAGTTGTTGTGAGAACAAAAAGAGGCCAAAGCTCATCCATATACTTCATCACAACAGCAGTAGAAGTGAAAGACCAAAAACATTGGGAAAGATATCACAATAGAATCACCTAATGCAAAAAAAGGTAAGATCTGAAACCCTTAGTCAAATATTCATCTCTCAATCTTCACCTTCTGTGACTCATCCGTCCACCAAAAAATTTACCAGAGTTCCTCCACTATGGATGGATTGATCTAAAGAGTGGATACTTGGTTCAATATTTACAGTTGCTATAGGTTAGGACTTCTATCATGCTACTCTATTTCTATAGAGAGGTAGGCAACAAAGACGAGGGATCTCTCTTGCTATGGATAGTTACTGTTTGCGAGAAGCGTCTACTCTGCTTTATCCTTTAGATAATTATATTGAATAAAGACAAATTGATACACTGGTATTTCAACACTTGATCTCTACTCCTCAAAAGCTAACTCATAATCTATGACTCACTTAGGGTTAGAAAGATAGGATTCTTCATACAAAACCAACTGGGAACCTTCTTTCCAAACTCGCTCGACACACAAGAGAAAAAATTTATGAGCTGTTGTGCAAAAAAAGAGGTAAACCTCATCTATCTACTTCATAGCAACAACAATAGAACTGAAGGACCAAAATGTTTGGGAGGATTTCATGGAAGATGTTAATTCTCTCACAAAATCCATGAAATCAAGCACCACCAATGACTTCTTTAACTCTATGACTATAAATCTTGTGAGCATATAGTTGTTCTAGGTTATTAATTATTGCAAACAACACATCTTTGTACTCCTACTTGAGTCATTTTTAACCTAAAACAAATATGATGTTTATTTACAAAGATACAACCAGACGCGATTGGTTTCCAATGGTTTAACACATCATAGCCAAATAAACTTTTTATACTCCTAATAATAATTATTAGTATGAATTTATTGACTTTATTGAAAAAGAAATCATATGCAATATATCAGACGAAAATTACAATCATATTAAAGATCTTTTACTACTAGAAACAAAGTAGCAATTCCTAAATTATTTATATGCATAGTTTCAAAGATGTAAATTTGTGCTAGGCTATTAATTATATCTATTAGAAAAAATTCCATCAATGCATATAATTCTACACTTTATAAATGACTCATTTCAATATATTAGCATAAAGAGAACCAAACGCAATGGGTTCTTTAATACACTAATTATTAATTCAAAAAATAATTGATTTATTCTAAATTATCAATTAACAATATCAAAAATATAAATATTAAATACATATAATTTAATATTTTGAAATGACTCATTTCTCTCTAAAAGGAACATAATATTCATTTGCAAAATAGAATGAGCTGTGAAGGATTTGCTAAGGTTCAAATTATGGGAGTTTCATTTGCAAAAAGAGAACAAGCTTCAAATGATTTGCTAAGGTTCAAATCATTAGAGTCAAAATGCATAGGAATTGGATTTAGTGAGTGTGTCATTACGAAGGTTTTACTCAAGAGGGGGGGGGGTTGAATTGAAAACATAATGGCAGTCAACTGCATTTTAGACATAGTTGACTAAAGCAGAATTATAAGTAATGCAGTAAAGTAAAGAAGACAACGATGTATTCTGGTTTGGATCACTAACGTGGTGCCTAGTCCAGTCCCCTTGGATTAGTAGGGTTCCTTTTATGGTTCAAAGTGAAAGGATGGTTACAATCTCTGTTTGCTTCTCATAGTCTGATACACAAATCAGAACAATTTTTCAACTCCTCTCAAGAAAACTTAGTCTAGAAAACCTCACGTTTTTCACTCTTTCTTTACAATTGTTCACTCAAGGTTACAATGCTTTGTAGAGTAGAATAATAGAGTTTTCAGCCTATATTTTTTGTTAAAAGTACTATCTCTGAAACTAAGAAAGAGGACTAATATAGAGGGCTTTTAACGGACTAGCCGTTGGAGGTATTACATGACCCAAAGGAGTCCTTCAAATCAAGGATTAAGGGGCATCCTTGATTGGGAATACATCCAGTTGTAATTGGATGTCTTTGCTTATGCAACTCTTCATTCTGGTATGACATGATCTTCTTTACTTCAGCAGCAATCATCCAGGGATTCCATTTTTCAGCGATCTTCTCTCAATCAAATCTGCGGATTGATCTTTGGCGGGTTCTCTTTCCTTGTAATACTTTATGAATCTGGCAATGATTAGAGTACTTCTCTTTTCTCAGTCATTCCATGAGATCTTCTATCTTCTTTCCTTTTTGGTTTTCCTGCAAGCAAAGTCATCAAAACTTGTCAGAGACCAACAATCTCCCACTATTTGATGATGACATAGGTTTTTGCTATATGGGAACTTCGTTGTTTAATTAGTTGACTTTCTGATTTCATTAGCTAGCTCCCCTTGTCTAGATGACCTTTGATTTTCAAGATACAATGGTGTTTTGCTCCCCCTGTCTATATCATTATCCAAAGACACAAAGCACAATGAAGTAGCAGAGTAAGGAACGTATACACAGGCTTACAATGCAGCATACTAGATCAAGCATACAATGCATACATCGATAAAGAATAGATAATATAGCAAAAAGGTGCGTAAAGTCTTCTCCTCCTTTGTAACGAGCCTTTTAGAGTTGAAAACATGATTTGGTAACGGGGAGTTTTCAAAACCTGGAGGTTGTTTGATAAAAACTTCCTCTTTGATAAAACCCTTTAGAAATGTGCTTTTGACATCCATTTGAAATAGTTTGAAATCATAAAAATAGGCATAGGCAATAAGTATGTGAATAGATTCTAACCTTGATACAGGAGAAATTTTTTTGTCATAGTCAATACCTTCTTGTTGAGAGGTGCTTTGGGCAACTAATTTTGCTTTGTTTCTTACCACATTCCCATGTTCATCCATTTTGTTTCGGAAGACCCATTTTGTTCCTGTGACTGAGCAATTGTTAGGTTTTCCCGAAGGGTCCAAACGTCACTGTGATCAAATTGTCCCAACTCTTCCTTCATTGCATTTACCCAGAATTCATCCTTGATAGATTCAGAGATTTCCCAATATCATGCTAAGAATAGGAATATCATGCTAATAATAGCTAGGATATCCAGAAGAAGATGCCATTCATTTGATGAGAAATAAAAAGGAATATCGAAAATTCGAGTGGCTGAAGCTGAAGAGCAAATCGTGATGGAAAAGAATGAGGGCGACTGTGAAGGAGGCTCGTTAGGATGATATTCCTTTCATACGAATGGCAAGGCTTGCTAGTTTTCTGAAGTAGACTCGCATCTGTCTATCTATGTCATAGTTGCTTGGAAGGAAGGTCTCAGATGTACCTTAGGCATGTATGAGATTTTGTTATAATAAAAAGAATTAATTAAAGCAAAAAAAGTGGAGTCCTTTTACTTGCTTGTCAAATCAATTCCTTCCCACAGTTTCATACTTTAATTAATTACGCTTGAAAGTCTTATTCGAATAGTTTCATTGTCATTCATTACGCTTGCTTTAAAGTGGAATTCAAAAGTCTCGTATTGAAGCGGCTCATTCTTTCTAGTGATTGAGATAGTCTAGTCCGTTTTCACAACTTCGGATGGATCACGAAGCGCGAAGGGGATGGATGTCTGATGTGCGGAACGCCCCTTTCCAACGACGGCCAAGAAGAAAGAGAATCCTTTCAAATGAGTCAAGCAATAAGAGCGGGATCAGGGAAAAATGACCGACAGGGCAAGCTCCGGAATGAATAGCAGGAGACTTATTTAGTTCAGGATGCCCCACATGCGCATAGCCGCCGCTCTCTGAGTTCGAGTCTCCTTTTCAGTCCCCCTCTCCTTATCAGTCGAGCAACTTCATCCCTCTCACTTCGTTCGAGCTACTGTGTTCCTATCCCGCTTGTAGTCGTTCCATTTCATTCCACTCCTTCGGTCTCGCTACTTCGCTCATTAGACTATTATAACCAGAGAGACCTTCTTTGTTTACTCAACTCATAAAGGCGAATCAAAACCTTTCTTTTCTATGCTTTGTTCTCTTATGTATGCAATGCAATTTCGTCTTTGTGATCGAGGTCGGCCAAATATGAGATAGGTTGCAGCTATAGTCT